>WHYT01017051.1:369905-388892 GCA_009806455.1 Tetrax tetrax
TTTTTTTTTTTTTTTTTTTTTTTTTTTTTTTTTTTTTTTTCCCCTGAGGCTCCTTGGCAGTGGTATGCGCTCACAGGTTCTACTGCGGTCTGTGAATTGTGGGTGATCAGCACTCTTGGGAGTCAGATGATTTGGGTACAGGTGGCGTAGGTAAATTTAGGTGCCCTGAATAAATGCCTTATGACAGGCTATTTAAGGTGCCTTGCATGTAGAAAGGGAGGGATTGTGTGTTTTGGGCTTTCACCGTGAGCATAACTCACTACTGCCTTCCCCAGGCTGGGCAGCAGTGCCTGCCGTTAGCTCGAACAGGGGTTACGCTGGCAACAGGCAGCACGCCTGGAGCGGGCTGGCGTTGTTCTCTGCCGCTCTCAGCTGCAGACAGCAGCCTGGTGCAACTGGCAGTCCAAGCAGGAATTTTCCCAATAAATTGATCAAGGAAAATAGATGCAAACCCATCCTTCGCAACCTTTTTTTTTTTTTTAAGTACTTTCTTTTTTTTTTTATCGTAACGTTAAAGAAGCAGTGCATGGATTTGAATGACCTGGACTCCTGTACAATTTCATTTCAGTATCTCAGTATCTCAAAAAGTTTTTTTGAGGTTCTCTTTAAAAGACTTTTGTACTGTATTTGTTTTATCTTTGCAGATAAATCTTTCTGGATTTTTCCCAAAAGCTGAGTCAGACAGTTCTTTGACAAGCCTTTCAAGTTCAGAAAGGAGTTTCATTTTTATAAATAATCGTCCTGTTCATCAGAAGGAAATACTAAAGGTAACATCCTATAGCTTTTTATTGAAGGTATAGAAATGTGACTTCTTTGAGGACAGACACACCTATGCAATCTACAACCTGTAGAATAATAACAAGAGTATTGCAGGTGAAGATACTAGCATTTACAACAGAAACCTCTTCCACAACTCTGATGCTCCTTGTGCTTCAGTTCTACTCCATTTGCTGCAGTGACTTATGCCCACAGAGCTGGAGGTTATGTTTATGGCTGTTGAAAAAAATGTAATTTCAGATACTCTATGCAAGAAACCACAATAGTTGATTCTTTCTTTTCTGCAGACGTACACTTGGTGCAGTTTTCCATGAGGGAATTTTATGTGGTTTCTTGTAAGAGAATTCTTCAGAAAATAAGATTTTGATTTTTGTCTGTTTCTTGCTGTGTGCTTATCAAGCAAATACACATACTTTCACTTTAAATTTGTTATGCATTGAATAAAAATGAAAGTGATAGTGCAGCAGCGTTGGCTACAGCTAGGCATTGTGTCGGCAGAATTTGATACTCTTGGGTTTCTCATACTACTGAACCTTGCAGCACCTCGCTTGGAGCAGCCTTGCTGTCCTAATCCTTGCCCTCCCCAGGAAAGAAAATCACGTTCATACCAAAGTGTATGTGTAGGTTTTAAAGTGGAGATAATAAAGTGGTTTTCAGTTGCAAGCAGAGCTTGGTAGATGTAAACCCTGAACTTGTGTTGGTATGTTAGGTGACAAATAAGGCTCATACATCTTCATGCAGTAGTTGATGTGCCAGGTTCTTCCAGGAGTTCAAAGCTCAGCTGATTCTTGTGACAGAGAGAGCTTTTTAGCCAGAGCATGCAGGCCTAGGTTCAAGATGGGTTTCAGAGTATTACCATACAAACTAAAACTACGTTGCCCTTCATTTAGGGCAACGTTCTTGTAGTCGTGCAAGGGATAGTCTGCCACTGCCTGGTGCTGGTGGACATCTTATTACTACAGTTCAGAGCCAGCTGAGGACAGACTGTGAGAATATTAAGGTTAAAATAACTTGAAAATATTGAAGTAAGGTGAATGTTATTTAAGGAATATTTAAGAATTTAAAATTAGTTTTAAAAATAAAATTTTATCTGCAGCAGCTCTTCATTTTTTTATCCTTTCAATTTTTTTTGTCTCGTTAACATATTATTTTCTCCAGTATGTCTGTCGATTGAAAGATCCCCGATACTAGAGGGAAATGCAAGGATCTTTTTGATCCTTCTAGTTAATGAGACCGAAATTCTGAAACAACTAAATAATTTTGTAGTCTTCTGAAGGAGTTTTGGGGAAAAACTTTTAATTTATAATTGGGTTAGTAAAAGAACAAATTAATCCTGTTCTGGGAAAAGGGCAAGTCTGTGGTGCAAGTGCTACTTTCTCAAACAGACTTTAGTTTGTCTGAAAGAGACATCAGTGTAATTGCATGCTATAAGATTTTTTTAAAATACCAAACAAATAACAGTATGTGTATTGATTGAGGAAGCAAGTATTGAAGTTGCAGTCCAATTTGATCAATTCACATCTTTTTTTCCAAGTGTGATCAATACATTTGTTCAGAAGGTCAAGGTAGCTACCATTAGTGTCTTGGAATTGGTTGGGTTTGTTTGTTTGTTTGTTTGTTTTAAATTAGTTGTGGAGATGTTGAAATCACCAATGACTACCCTTTTGGTGATTATTCTGTCATACGTGTATATCCACAAGGAACTTTTTAGTGTTCCTTTAACTTCAAAGAAACCCTCAGCAAACCAGTTATGCTTTTATAATGTCAAATTTTGTTTCTGTGCCTTCATGTCTATTTTATTGCCTGTACTGACATCTCTCTGTTGAATCGATCTGCAGGTAATTCGACAGTACTACAGTGGGGTGACGCAGAAGGACTGTACTCGTTTATATCCTGTTTTCTTTTTGAATATTACTGTCCCTGCCTCTGCTGTGGATGTGAATTTAACACCTGATAAAACTCAGGTTTTACTGCATTATAAGGTATCTAAGAATTTAATCTGTTTTTTAGTTGTCACCTCTTACTGAGGCATAATAAGGGCTTTTGGGACTACTGAAATGTTTAAAGGTAAACATTGCCACTGAGTTTTGGTTGGTGGGTTTTTTGGGGTTTTTTTTTTTTAGTTGCATGATAGCTTACATTTATCATAGGACTGTTTTGTTTGAAAAGTGTTGAACAGGCTAAGTGGAGGATTATTCAAAATTAATTTTCTAGTTAATTTCAAAGATAATTTTTACACTGTCAGATATAAGTGTGTGTATCACTTTGTTTTCAGATGGCTTTATAGTGCAAGAAGCTAAATGGAGTTATGATTTGTGTGCCTACAGAAATCTCATACTTAACTTTATAATGACACTAAGTAGTCACTTTTTGAACGCCACGTACATTAATGTGGGAGCGGGGATGGGGAGTTGATTTCTGGTAAAAGCAATATTTTGCTGTTATGTGTATGGATTATTGTTGACATGACTTAAGTTTCAGGATCTTCTGTTCATACTATGAAGACCTGAACTGTAGACCATCTGTGTAGAACATGTATGCTTTAGAAGCTATGTAGTGATAAATTTCTGTCAGCTCACTTTCACTTATTAGCACTTAATGTGAAAAATAGTGCAACAGAAATTACGAAGGCTACATAGGTAAGGTGGTTATTCAAAGTGAATGTAGGTAGTCACATAAGTATGTTAATCCTCATCTTCACTGGAAGTTTTTATATTTGTTTATATTTATCCTATAAATATATTGCTTGTTAAGTGTCACTTGTATGAAAATTAACACAGCATTTTCACATTTGATCTAGTTTAAAACTTTCCTTTGGCATTAGAAAAAGGGCTGGTTTATTTTTTTAAAAATTTGTGGGGTTTTTTATCTTTTTCTCTTTTTCATTTCCATCATTTGGTGCAAAGCTGTCTTGGAAGCATGCACCATAAAGGCACCTACACAAACACGCTTACATGAAATGGAATGTTGTTGGTGCATCTTTCCTGACTGTAAGCTTCTGACTTCACAGTAGGTGGGAATAGCTTTACCCGATACCGGTTTAAGCAGTCAGTACACTGTTATAAAGAAAGCAGTTAATTGGTTTTGTGATATCAGAGTAAACCTGTGAAGCACAATACCTACCACAAAATGTTTGAGGCTAAAGGTGTCCAGTTCAGAGTCTTTTTGAGCATGTGTGAACAACTGAAATGCAATAATCTATCCACATTTGTCTGAAAAAAATATTCTGAATAATATAACTTTGCTCATTGTTCTATATTCTCAATATCTGTCAGTTACATTTTCAGGTGTGCTTATGTGTGTGGCTTTTCTGTTAGGTGGTTGTTTTTTGTTTTTTGTTTTTTTTTTTTTCTTATCAGTTTTTTTTTTCCCCAGGAATCTGTCTTACTTGCTGTTGAAAATGTGTTGAAATCACTGTATGGGCCACTACCTGCTACAGTCCCTGGTGAAAGTAATAAAACAGATGTTACCTCAGAAGACATGTTTGTTTATAGAACAGGACAAACAGATGTGGTTGTTAATGAAATGGGACCATCTGGAAACGATGATGTACACGCTCATACTTCATTCCTTTCATTCAGCAGTGATGTGCAAAACTGTCAAGCAGGAAAAAACACAGAGATCTGCTTAAATCATCAGACATTTTGTGGTGATAATGTACATAGTCGCCTGGACAAAAAAGAGGTTTCTAAGAGTAATGCCTTTCCAGACAGTTCCTTAAATTTATTGTGTGAGGAGGAACAGAATGGCCAGAATATGGCTGTTACTCAAAGTAAGAGTGTTCCTGTGGACCCCGAGTCTAAAAAGGCTGATGAGCATCTTTTGAGTTCTGATAATATTGATGAAGTAGAAAAAAATGAGGAAACCTTAGTCCCTAAAGACTTACCTGAAATCTCTGCTGATAATTGGAGTATGGGAAGTGGATTTAAAAACAGTCTAGGAGAGAACCTGGAACCTATTAAGATTTTTATTCCTGAAGTTGGAGAAAGAATTAATAAGCAAAATGAACATGCTGGTGAACAAAACAATGATCCACAAATATCAAATCAAAGCATAAAGAAAAGAAATGTGATAAGTGATAAATTCGGACATGTAACAGGTTATGACTTAATTAGTAGTAGAATAATAAGGAAACCAAAGTCTGCAATTGAATTTTTCACTCAAGAATGTCGTCCAAAATTGATAACTGATAATCCAAAGACCAGTATGGGGGACATCCTACTCAAAATTGAAGAGCAGTGGAAGAATTTGAACGAAGAAGAAAAAGAGAAGTAAGTTTTCAGGCTGTCTTGCTTCTAAATCTGGTAATTACCCATCAGTCACCTGTAGTGAATTAAAAAAAAAAAATACTTCCCAGTTATCTGTGAAAAAATAGAATAGCAAATGATTTTTGGCTTATCAAGATCATCATCAATATTGTGAGCTGTCATCTTTTGCTGTGTGCATAGGTGCGCTGCCGATTTGCATTACTCATTCTGCAACTGTGCCATGCAGCAGTAAGGTAGGGACAGTTTTGCTGAATTGTTATTTAGAGATGACAGGCAAGAAAATGCACTGTTTGAATCCTCCAAACTTTTTTTTTTTTTCTAAGGATTGGCTGTATATTTTCACTCCTGATGACAAGTCAAAGAAAACCAGCATGGTGATGGACGAGGCACTGTATAGTTCCTCCAGAGCTTTTTCCAACTCACAGTTCTTTTTTATTGCTACAAAGTCAGAATTCTTTTTCAGGATCTTTAGTACTTGAACATTTGGTAAACTCCTTTCCTCTAAATTTAGTACATATCCCAACCCAGGCTACCTCAGAATTGTATTTATAAAACCCAATCAAATGACACTAGGCATTTCTTTTTCCCCTAAAAGAAGACAACTATTCCAGTGCTGGTTCAGAGAGTATAGCTCAGTTTGAATTTTAATCTGTTTCAGTGAAAACCAAGTCTCTTTTTAGATTACAATCTGAATCTAAATTCTGTATTTTTCTGAAATGAATTGTCGCTGAGTTTTTGAAGCCCATCTGCAAGTACAGGGAAATATTTTAGCCTAATTTGGGGAAGGAGTTGGATATGTTGTCCTTTATGTGGAACTTATATTATGGTAAAACATGAATTAGAATAACAGATTTTGAGACATTCCAAGTTTAAAAAAAAAAACAAAACCAAACACCAAACCTTTCACATCTTGTTTGATATTTTCTAAAATGTAAAATACTCTAGGGCATTACACAAATGAGGAAATTCTTCAATAGTTTTACATGTTATGATTTGAATGCATATTGTGATTTGTGACAGAAAGTTTGGGAAATGAAATTTTTCTTCTGAAGAACAAACTCACTGGAAGCGTTCTGAAAATGTGTTTTCTTCCTGTTATGTAAGCAAGGAAAGGGAAAAGACCACTGAAAAGGAAATTATATTAGCCAAAATAGTGTAATTTTAACACTAATGAGAGATTCGATTAGGAGAATGGTAAGAAAGAGAAGCTATACCTATTGAATTACTTTTAACATATCTGTATTTTCCTTGACTTCCTGGCTTGGTTTGCAAACATCTGTATTGTTCTGAATACCAGCTATATCAGAGTTAAGTAAAACCTTTGTATCTAGCTTCTGATTTACTTAATTTAAAACTCACTAAGCAAGCAACATGCCATGATCATAAAACCATACATCTGAGAAAGTGTTTGTCCATCTCTGCATTAGCAGAATTACTAATGTAATAGTAGAAATCTACTCCAATTATATTCATGCTTCTAATGAAATGAAACAAAAGGTTCTGCCAGCTGTTTCAGAAAATTTTAATTTGCTCTGCTTTAGCTTTTGAGATTTCATGGTTGCTTTCCTGGTGCAACTGTTATGTTTAAAAGTGTGCCTACAGATTAGCTTTGTATTAGTTCAGGACGGAGACCTCTCTGGTAATGAAGTTTTCCTTATATGTAGAAATGAATGCAGTATGGTTCAGTGGATGTTGAAATGAATGAAAAATTTACCACTAGTTTTATCCATAAGTTTCTGCTTTGGTGTACCTCTTTTCTGCTTTTAATCTTAAAAAATAGCCTCAGAAAATAACAAATCGGAGGAGACAGGCAGACATCCTTTTCTCCAAGGCAACAATCCAGAATAACTGTTGTATGTCTGGCAGAGAACCTAAGTCTTGCCTACCAGATACTCTGGATAAATTGGGCCACCTAGAGGTAACAACAACTGTATATACAACAAAGCAGCCAAACTGCCATAGTTCTACTGAGCACGCTATACCTCCAACTTCATACAGCCTTGCTGGCAAGACAGCGCTTTTCCTGGGCTCTAGTCCTCCATCCTTCTCTCATAAAGTCATACATTTATGTTACAATGGGTGTGCTTTGCTCCAGCATCTCCATTGCTTTCTGTGGCTCCTCCAGCAGGTCCAAATGAGTTTAAATCCCTTTTGGGAGCAATACAACCAACAGATGTCTCATAGTGACATAAGATAGCCTTTTCAAAACAAGCTAGCATTTATTACTCAACCGGAATGTAAAACGTTACGGTCTTTAGCTTATAATAGAAGAGGAAAGCTTCCATGCATGTCCATGTTGGCAGCATCACCTATCCCTCTGCTTTGCAAAGCCAGGATTTAATCTCTTGCACACACTTTGCTCTTACCTAATACAGCTTGTGTATGTTTCTGGCCTTAGTGTTTCTTGCATATCAGGTTCAGGTAGGAGTGGGAGAAATCCCTCCAAGTGTCATGACAGTGGCAGCAGTAGTTATCCTGAAGATTTAGGAAACGTTCAGAGCTACACACACATTATCGTAGGACTAACAAGGTACCTTGTCAGCACTCTACAGTAATTTTTCATGAGTATATTTGTACCTTGAGAGAAACATAATTTCAGGTAGGGTGGCCTTTGCTGTTGGACAGGTAAGAGCATGCACGTAGACAGTCTTTAGTGGCTAGTAGTAACCACCTCATGTGTGGAAGCTTTTTATTGTCTGATTAAACTTTCCATGAATCTCAGGGCTTGTGTGCGTGTGTATGTGTTATTTGCAACTCTTTCACATTGGGGTAAATATGCTTGCTTAGAAATTCCAGGAAAATCCTTTTTTACTGTATTTTAACCTTTTAGTTACAAGTTCTCTTTCCTTTGGGTGGAGGTCATTTGGTAGTACCAGCTGGTCATCAACTACCCATCATATCTGTAGCCAGCTCCATTCATATACTGCCAGATATTAATTATAAATAATGTATTAATAACTGGTATCAGTCCTTCCATACCGTTGCTTGTCCCCAGCATCTATTCAGTTGTAACGGTAGGTCCACGTTGTCCACTCCTAGGAAACCCATGCATTTCAGAAGCAAACTGCAAAGCTGATATGGGCAATTAAAAGCTTTTTTAATTTTCCTCTTCACAAAGCAAGGAAACACAGAAATAGAATGTAATACTTATTCCTGGTGATAGTTTGAGTTTATTTAGTTTTCATTATGTGAAGAGGCTGATGCTGAGATGCCTTATGTTCAGAATAGGATGCCTCTCTATTCTGGATACTTATGAATATACACAAGTGACCATTTCCAGTCAGAGTTTACTCCAAATGGTCAAATTCAGGGTTGGTTTGTTGTTGGGTTTTTTTTTTGTTTGTTTGTTTTATAAGGTCTGAGAAACCTTATATTAAAATGTGTTTTTTTTTGTTATATGCTAAATATTTCATTTGGGTTTAAGATGTGGGGGGAAAATTATAAATCGTAGATCCGTTTTTCTAGTTAAACCAAAGCTGCCTTTGAAACTAGACTTAATTCTAGTCTTCCACTCCCTCCTTACACCCAGTTTTGCAAATTTACTTGGCTTTAGATTTTGTAGCTTTGGGAAGGGATCCTGAATTTAGAGTCTTAATTAATAAAGCAGAGAAGAAACTTGTTGATTATACTTGCCTCTGTGGAAGGATTTTTCAAAAGGCAAAGGTGTTCCCTTACAGTTCATAAAGCTGCTGTTTTCTTGGTTTCTGAGCAAATAACTGTGATGTACATGAATTTGAAAAACTTCACAATGAAAACTTGAAAGGCTAGAATTTTTCTGATGGTAGCCTAAAATTACAGGCAAGTTGGACTTTCTGTGGAAGTGCTTTTGTTTTAGATTATCAGTGTATCACTGAAAGCTCAATTCTCTTATAGTTAAATATTCTCCTACATTACAATTGCGTCTATTCAAAACAAAATATTTATTGATCTGGTCAAAGCTATCAATGTATTTAAGATTTTTTACAATTCTGTTCAATTTATTTCATCCATTCATTTTAAAAGGAGCAGATGTTTTTTATCTTAACGTTTACTCCATATTTTCTAGGACATGATTTATTGCAAGAAAGTATTTAAGCCGACTTTTTTAGTTAACTAAATATTGGTACCATATGTGAGTGCTAGCACATCATAATTAATTGCAAATGGTGACCCTTTTGTTGACCTTAATTTTCCAGCATGCATACACATAATTGAATCAAACTGTTCCAGCAAGTAGCAATAAATAAAAATGACCAGCTAAAATACTCATTTCCAATACTTACATATGATAGTACTACTTTTTTTTTGTTGAAGATTGGACTAGTTTGAATTAACTGCTAGAATTCAGGATATCAAATAAGGGCAAAATGAGGGAGTTCAGGAAATCACTCCTTTAGCCTTCAAAAAAGTAAGACTCTTATACAGTAGGCAAGCACAAACCAGGCATCTATAAAAGTTTAGCTGTCTTCCTGCCATCTGTAAGCTTATTGAGAATCCATTCAGGTTGTAGAGATGTAGTATGTGGGAATATTTTAACCATTTAGACAGCATCTAGAAGTCATTCATTATTGAATACTTTCTGAAAAATCTTGTAAGTGTATTAGTTACAGAATTCTGTGCTAATCATATCTGTTCTGTATTCTCACACTTTTTATTTATGTGGCTAATTTAGGCCATTTGAAAGCAAATGTACTTCTTTATATAAAGTAAAGCTAGAGGCTTATGAAGTTATGTAGGCTTCAAACTCTTCCCTAACTGCATGGACTCCCCTTGAAGCACGTAGATCTCAAAAAGCTTAAATGACTTTGAATTGAGGTCAGGGTGTGCCTGTGACAAAACTCCTTCCAAAACTACGTATCTGATAGCAAATCAGGGTTAAACACAGTCTTTGGGACTGCAGTCAAAAGCAACTTGCTGTATCTTTTTGCGTGTCTACTCGTTCATCAGTAGTTCAGGTTTTGCTGGCTGTCATGATAAAGGAAAATTTCCAGCTCATCATCATCAAAGTGTAATGTAATACGGGCACAGTCCCCCATCTTCTTCCACCTCTGCCGTAGTGGAAAGCATGTTGATGTGGCTACTTAAATGAACCATGGGAGTTGTTCTTGTCTGTTGAAATGGTTACGTTGCCTTTTGTTTTAGTATTTTAGGAGCTGGGGCTTGGGGTTTTTTATCCGATTATGCTACTGGCTTGTTCTCTCTTTTAAGTTATGAAAGAAAAGCTTCTAAAGACCTGGAACGGTACAACAGAGAGGTCAAGAAAGCTATGGGACAAACAGCGCACCGACCAACAAAGGAGGCAGAAAAACAGAAACCCAAGCTGAAGACTTCCCCATCCGACCAGCAGAAGCTTGACAAGATATTTCAAGTGCAAATTGAAAAGAAGCGGAAACCCGAACAGCCTACGAAAACTGTGACAGTACCTTTTTCTCTGAGTTCCTGTAGACATCAGCTTCAGAGACATGAGAAAAATTATTCAGATGAACACAAGCTTTTCCTGATCCGTCGTCAGAGTTTTCCTGATGTCTGGATATTTGCTACTGAAAAAAAGCTAATGTTGCTGAATCCATATAGATTGGAAGAAGCCCTGCTACATAAAAGATTACTGATGAATCATAAGCTTCCAGTAGAGAAACTGGACAAGCCAATTGTGTTAACAGACAGGTATAGTACAAATGAGCAAAAATTTGTATGTTCTTTCAAGTATTATTTGATAATCATTTACAGTAAACTCTGGTAAGGCCCTGTTTTCTAATTCTGTGATTATTTGTATGTTAATTTATCTGTAAGAACAGATTTTTATGTTTTGTCTACTTTTACCTTATAGTAATGAGCAGGCTTGGTCATACTCCAGTTTAAATAAGTATGAATTTTTACCAGTTTCATTGGTAATGCAGCAATGACAAATTTCTTCTCCAAAGGAAAATTAAATGCTCCACATTTTCACGACTTCACCCTAAGCTAACTTTTCCCAATGGATTAGGGAAGGGTTGATATAATTATTATTATATATCTAAACTTGCAACTCTTTAAGATACGTGAATAGTTGGAATTTTGTTTCTTTAAACAAATTGCTTTTTCAGAATACTTTTAAAAATCTTGATCATTCCTCAGCACTTACTACTTTTTTTGTGTGTTTTTCTCAGGGTTTTAAGTTTCACAGTAAGGATTTTGTTTTTTAACACATTGGGGATTTTTTTTTTCCAGTCTTATTGGTGGATCTCAGTATATGGCTGCTCTTTATAAAATGCAGAAGGATTACCGGAGTTGCAATGGATCAGGTTATTTGTCAGATCCAAGGCTTGTAGCAAATGGATTCCAGATAAAAGTGATAGAAGGTATGATGGTTTTAAAATCTTTTGGTCATACTGGGGCTTATTTCTTTTGATTTAACAATTTAAATGATTGTTAATGCAGATAATGTTATTCTAGATCACCTTACCATTTATTACCACTAGCATTCTGCTTTCCTTAACCCTGAGATTTTTACTTGGCAAGTAACTTGATCTTATAATCTTCTACATAGAACACTGAGTAATAGAAACTGATAACTGAACAGAAAACTTTAACAGTATTTCAAAGAGTGGTCTGAAATCCACATTTTCCCGACTTCTATTTTTTCTTCTTTTCTCAAAATGTTGGATGTCGATATTCTTAATTGCCATTGTGACAGAATTTAGATTAAACTGATGAGACTTCCCAAGTCCTGGCAGCATCTTCCAAGATGATACTTGCAGAAGCATCTGCAAATACGTGTTTTTTCTGACTACTCCTCTGCTGTTGAGAGGTCCAGTAAGGAGCTGGATCTTGTTATTGACTTACTTTCATACCAGAGTTGTAACACAGAGCCCAAAGGGGCCAGTAAAGAGAGGACGACAGGGTCACCATCACACCTTTTGGTGAACTTTTTCTTGTGACAGCCTACTTTTCAATGCCTCTGTGTTGATCACAGAGTGAATCTGTTTCATGTAAGATCCTTTTACCTTAGCAAGAGAGAAGAAATGTTTATGTTTTTCTGAAGAATGACTTATAGGGATGCTGTTGGAAACCCAGAGGCAACCCAGCCAGAGTTCCAACTACCAGAATTCCAAGAAAATTCCAAGAAAAGCAGTCTTTGGGCATAGTACCTAGCTGGCTGCTCAGAGAAAAGATTCTCTATAAGAGCTGTTAGAAATGCTATAGCTGCGTGTGTTACAGATCCCCACATATGTACAGTGATGACAGATCTACTGTAACATATGGGATCTTTTAAGGGTCGGTACAAAAAAGGGGTGTAGAGCAACTCCTTCACTGAGAGGCTGGCTTTTGGGAAGAACAGAGCCTAAGCTGTTTAGTGAATCATGCACGGCAAAAACCAAGGAAACTTATTTCTGACTGGCTAAATCCCTAGATAAATAGCAAAATTTGTAGAAGAGGTGTTCATGGTAATAATCTTAGATTGAATGATTACAGGAATAAAGTGCACATTGTAGGAGGCAGCTCTTAAGAGGTTTATTCAGTCTAGCAGATCAAAAGCTGAGGAGACAGATATGGGAGAAAGGGATTGCGGCTTAGCTTTTTCTCTCACATACCTTTTTTTACCTCCTGATATCATAAGTTTGCTCAAAATATGACTAATGTATGGGAATAAATTGAATGTGAATATTTGAAGGCAGTTTCTAGGCAACAGCGGAGGAGAGCTGTTGACCAGTCTTGTGGTACTGGAGATGGGAAACCAGTTTTAAGATACTTGGACTAGTTTAAGAGCAGAATTGTACAATATAATAGCAAGGAACTCAACACAGTAACTGGGAAGTAGTAACTGTCTTCCAATCCTATGTTCCTAAGTATGTAAAATTAAGGAAGTGAAATCTTGTGAGGAACTGTTCTCATTTGGTTTGCAGTTAAAGTCAAAGTGCTTTATACGCACTATACAGATGAACAAACTGTGGTCGTGGACCTGATCAGTTCCATATGGCTAGCCCGAATGAAGAATGGGAATCTAATGCAGTTCTTTGTTCCAGTCTTATATTTTAACTACTTGAGTGAAACGTTAATAACATCTGAGGCTTGTCAGTCATGTTTATAAGCTTCTGCTGCTGACATTATAGCAGTTAGAGCATGCCATTGCAGATGAAGGTAGAAGTACCAGCAAAGAAATGGAATTTCTCTCAGCCTTTTTTCCAACTGACCCAAGGATTATTACTTGATACTTCATCAGTCTCTTTTTTTTTTTTTTTCTTTATTTCTTAAGCTGATCCCTGAAATATGCTATCCTCTACCAATATGCTACTGTCTTCGACAAATACTTATTAAAGCCATTTTTTAGAAACGCAGGTGTGAATTATTAACACTCTTTACATGTCCTTCTCTGGGAATTTCACTATGCAGTTTGAAGTTCTTTAATTCATAGTTTTTTGCCGTATAATCTTTACGGAAAGTGACATGCAGACCAGGAGTGATTTGTTCCACTGAGACCTGAGTATTCTATAAGATTTCTCAACTTTGAGAGAACAAGTTTGTCTCATAAACATTCTTCACTGTCTTCTTAGAAGCATTTTTTTTTTTGTTTGTTTGATGTCTGCATTGGCTACCTATTTTTGTGTTTTGTTTTTTTTTTTAAAGTCAGACACAGCTTGAAAGGGAGGTGTTCAGATGTTGCTGAACTAGAAGTTGCCTCAGGAGAGTTTTGTTTCTTCAGGATGTATTGTTAATTGTTTGGGGCAGGGGTTGCCAGTTTGCATGGTGGATGACAGAAGTCACAGCTTGCTGTGGAGAGTTGCGCTTGTGGCAAATGTGCACTTAACCCATGGTAGCTGGAGAGTTTCACCTTAGCAGCATCCATAGGAGCACACCTGAACCCTGTTCTCTGTGCATGTACCTTTATAACTAATTTTTTTTCCCAGCTTTGTGGGTGAATTGGGTTACTCTTAGTGTTTGCCATTTCTCAACTGAATTATCAAATCTTTCTTGCTGTCAAGGTCTGCTGTAGTACATTTGAAGGTTTATACTTCCCTTTGGGACTTCAACCCTGACACGGTCCTATTAGGTGTCCCTTTCTGATGGTTGGTTGATTTCTTATTAATAGCCACTAGTGCATGGCTTCCTTTTTCATCCTGGGTTAAGTGTTTTATTTTCTGTGGTAGAAAATGTTCCTTTTTCTGAGAGAGATAGCTTCTTTTATGTCACAAGCAAAAGTTCAGTTTCTTTAGCTTTGAATTTAAATGTGAAAGTGGTGTTTCTGGTAATTTCATCTTGCAAGATAACAAACCTTTCTGTTGATCCACGTTGAATAAGTCTGTGGTGCCATCAGTAGCTCTAAGATACCTTCCATAATAAGAACTTAGGAAACTTAGCTGCTCCAATTGCATGTTTGGCAGTTTTGGCCACAGAAGAATCAGCTTTCGTTGCCCCACGCTGTCAGTGATGACTCATGGCAATCCTGAAGAGGACTGTCAGTCTACTAGGTTAAATTGATTCTTTGTTTAAATCTTCACACACATTCTGCCAAAGGGGAAGTATCCTGAATATTGCTGCTCATTATGATATATTAAGTCTACTCATAATACTCAGATATTAAGAGGTCTTGCGTTCCAAATTGCTTTGGAATTGAGCACCTCACTAGGACTGTTTCCCAGGTGAGTATAATGACTTGAATATGGCACCATAGATTCATTCCATATTTCCTTTTGGTGTGGGAGGTGTTTTACAGGACTGATTTTTTTATTTAATAACAGGAAAATCTGAATAGCAGCCTTAATTTGCAAGGTGGTTTTGGTAATTCCCTTTTTTTTTTATTGGGCTTGCATCTTAATGGATCTTTATTAAAGATGCTTCTTCACAGTTTAAATTCCTACCTTTTTCCAACTTACGGCACTGAGGAGCTTCTTTATAAAGGTTTTGATTTTGATACTTCCTTACTTGGAAAAAAAAAAAAATCCACATAGTATTCTTTTTTTTCCTTATTTGGATGACTTATCTGTAAGGGACAACTTGTCTTATAGGATAAAAAATAAAATTAATTAGTTTTGCACTAGATTTGGCATGTCTTGGGTTTAATTCTCAGAAATTGAATCTTATTCCCTGGCAGTACTTAAAATTCATAGAAATACAATCATAATCTTTAAAGGCCAAAACCTTTTAGCTGCGAGTGAGGTGGTTCTGAATTTTAGTTACTCTAACAACATACCAGGAATCTTTCTCACAGGCATAGCATGGACGTGCCTTATTCTGAACCCCATGGCACCATGTGGCACCAGATGCACAAGCAGGCAGAAATTCGCCTGTTTCTGGAAGACTGGACTGTCTTCCCAGTATTCAATTGGAAATTATAATACCTGTCCTAAGTCATGTCTTCCATCCTTTTTGTTTTGGCAGGTGCTAAACAAGATCTGTATAGTAATGCCATTTTGTTCCCCTTCTTACCCTCCTCCCTCTCATGCTCCGCTTGTTTAGTTATGGACACTTCTCTTTCTGATTGTGGAGCCCTGATTCTGATGCATTTCTCATCCCATCGACAGCAAGACTGATAGACTTGAACTGAGCTTGAGCGTTGCCAATACTGTTAGTTGATCAGCAGTCAAGGCAGTTTTAATTTCAGAATTTTGTGTCTTCTGTTTGGAAACCCCGGACCCTGCCCTTTTTAGCAAATCTCCTGTCGTCTTAGAGTTTGGATGTTGAACTGCTCTTGGAGTTAGGATTGGGCTGTTGTTTTTTTTTTAATTGAAGATGATCTTTTGATATTAATAACAGAAAGCTATCAACTATTTATTTATTTATTAGATTTATTTGCTTAAGTGGTCAATTATGTCAGCCTTATATTTCCAAGATGGTTTTCTTGCAACTACTCCTAGTAGGTTTTTGAAAGGTCTAATTAGGCCTTTTCTTCATAACAAGGACCTAGTTCCGCATGGAGTTTAGTTCTTGGTCTTTCATTTCAGAACTGTTTGAACTTCTGGCAGTGTTTTCCTTTTTCACAAATGCAGCCTTCGGATAGTTAGTTTTAGAAGAGTGTGAGAGTTTGAGGCCTTACTTGCCTTTTTATTTAGGGTAAGTCTGTCCTTTGAATGCTCTCTTGTTGTGAGACAGAAATGTAATTTACCATTATTCCATATTGTTCAAAAATTCTGTATGACTGCAGCCAAATCTGTTTCAAGTATCCCAGATATTAGGCAGGCCAGTATCTTGTTTTGGTAGACTAAGATATTCTGTAATGTCTCCTTGTTTCTCTTTATATTGATTGCTCAGCAGTCTAAGGAGTTTTCAACTAGTTTTTTTCTCTGGATAGCTGACAGTGGAAAACATGTTGTGAAATAGCTCAGAAAAAGCTTCTTGCTGTAAGTATGTCAGTTAGGCAAAATCAATGGTTTCTTTGTGGAACGTGCCAGTTGTTGTGATTTGCAAAGCTGTGACGCTGAGCTCCAGTCTGTCTTCCACTGCCCTCCCGCCCCTTCATGTTCTGGCCTTGCTGAGGCTTCAAGTGATGCTACCTTCGGGACAGCAGTCTGTTTGCTTTTACTTAACTCAGTATTCTCGGATCTGCCAGGCATTTGTTTGCTGGGTATAGCTTGCAATGACCCCTACGTACAGAGAAGCATTTCAAGAAGTAAGATGGATTACTTTCCACCCAGTTCTTCTTAAGATGTGTTTGTTATACGTACCTTCACTGCACATCTGTCTGTCTGCCTTTGTGAAGGTCCTAGGCAGAGAGGTGAATTCTTGGCAGGAAAGGAACCGAGAGCAAGGAACGCGTCTTACCTGGTTTTGTAACAGTGGGAGGCCTTGGGCCAAGGCAGGGTTTGAGGGCAGAATTGTGTGCCAGATAGAGCATGTGTACCCAGCATACGTGTACACAAAGAACAGGCTTACAAGGCCTCAAAGAGCAGTAACGGGTCAATAACCCATCTTCCTTGGTAGTATAAGCTGCCTCAGCTCTTGTAACCGACCAGTGGAAAATCATGCTGCTACTTAATTTCAGCTTGATTTTGAACATAGACTGAAAGATAGTCATAGAGCATCACCTCATCTAGGTGGCAGCTGGAAGAGAACAGTTTTTCCTGGCTATCAAGAAGGAATTACCCAAGGATGATTGTGAGTGCTTTGTTTGGAAAGAGAAAGAGGAAATTTGTAGCAATGAGAGAACCACATTTTTAGTCAATTGAAAGCTAGTTTATTTGTTCACTGAAGTATTTTCCGTGGAGGTTGCAAAGCATTTAATAGAAACTACCATGGAAACTGCTTGAAGACTGCTGTTTGAATACTCAAAAATCTTAACGTATATTTTGTCAAAAATTTACAAGTATAGTGAGGCTCAGACATCTGCTTATATCATGAAATGTTGCCGATATCGGAATTCCTGCTGACATACAGATAAGTTTATGTTAATCAGCATGCAACGGGCTACTTTTCAGTCTAAAGAATGTAAGCAGAAAAGGAGAAACACACAAACAGAAATACCAAAGAAGAAAACTTTTCTTAGCCAGGATTTGTATTGTTTATTCTCACATTAGATTCTTTAAAGCACCCTTTGACTTTCAAATTAATGAGCATTATGGTGAAGTCAAATCTGGCTGTCAAAATTTACAGACAGGGAAATTGCTATTAGTAAAATTGAAGAGTATCAAGGATTAGCGGTCTTGTTAGCAAGCATGTATGATTGGTTTACTGGATTTGGGAAGGAGAGGAGGGAAGTTTTCCATATTCAGAACCTAACTGTCATGAAATTTAAGAGGAAGCACTGGAAATACAAACTTTTAAACTTAAAATCTTAACATAATGAAATGGTCTGGAACAGTTCTCAAATCTAGTCTTTCATTAAAGCAAAATTTGGGTTAAAAGGAAAAGAGCTGAAGGAGATGAAAAACAGACTTCATCTTTTGCTCCTCTCTCTCACTGGCAGCCTTTCTCAGGGGGAAATATTGGCATAGTACATCATCTTATTTCACCTTTAATAACTGGTGAACTTTCAGGTAGTTTAACATTTTGCCTTAACCTGAATCTGGTCACAAGCTTACAGCAGTACATAAAAATTTGCTGGCCATGATTAGGGAAGGACAGCTTGAAAAAGAGAAGGAAGACAATGCTAGGTGAAAAAGGAAATAAACTTTAAAATTTAAAGCAGTGTTAAATATGTAGCTGGAAGGAGATTATGTTAATTTTTTCAGGGGGGGTAGACGGTGTTTATTCTTTAAATAAAATTCCTGCTCTTATCATGAAGCTTAAAAAGGCCCAACAACATTATTTACCTGGTGACACACCCATATGTGGAAAATTTTTCAGCCTGCACAATCCTCCTGTTCATCTATGCTCTTATTTAATGACTGTCAAATGAATAGTGCCTGGTCATAGATAATGGTCTCATTCTACTAGCTGATGAAAGTACATTGTGGTGACTTTTATTGCATATATATTTTTTATTACATAGTTGGTTTTTTTTCTCACTTCTGAAATCTTTCACGTTGTTATTAGGATTAGGAACATAAACGATCCACTGCTTGTGGATCATTAGATTCTTTAAAGCACCCTTTGACTTTCAAATTAATGAGCTTGTTAGTTTTGTCCACTTTGTAGCAATCTGTTTTGATTTTGAAAAAAAATGTGTGTGACCCAAGCAATGTAATTTATCCTCCCTGGGGCAATTACACAAGAGTGGGTTTATTTTCATTATGAATTGTATTCTTCCATGCTCTCCCTGTGAAGCTCTTTACTTCTTAGACTTGTACTGGAGGAAGAGGGAAGGTAGCTGTGCAGGTTGGGTTGAGATTTCTGTGCACCCAACCTGAATGAGAGGAGGAGCTTTGAAGGACTGCATGAGGATATGTGAGCCTGAGCCCTAGAGAACGTGCTTCTGACTGGGAGGGGAAGAAAAGTTAGCTGTACTGTAACAATGCCATTAAAATCTTTTGCAGTGTGAATAGGAAGCAGTGAAAGAAGGTATTTTATAACTAGCTTCTACTTCAATGTATGTTTTAAGCCATAGAAGCTT
>WHYT01017052.1:0-17153 GCA_009806455.1 Tetrax tetrax
TGGTAAAAAAAAAAAAAAAAAAAAGAAACCTTCACAAAGCCTAAGGCTAATCTACCTTCATAAATGTATGATGATTGCTATTTCAGAATCTTTACATCTGATTCTTGACTTAGCAATGGCAGATAACGATTAACTTGTTTTTTCAGAAGTTGTCTATATTAAAGAATACTCTTAATTAACATGGCCATTTCCATGTGCTCTTGAATTTTCTAGAAGAGACTATTGCTCTTGCTCACATATAAACGCATCTATGGATGAGCTATTAAGTGAGCATAGGCAAAGGGCACACGGCAGAACTCTTCACCTGGGACATCCATCCCTCTTTATACCAGCAGCAGTATGAGAATACTGCCACTATGCCACTGGGAGATCTCCCAATACCAGTGAAGTTATGATGACCCTAGGAACTGGAATTATTTGTTTTCATGTATTAATTTTGATTCTCAGCCAGAATACCTTGACGCATTCTCATGTAAAATGACAGTTGTAATATGCTTGAGTTGCATAAACCTGGAAAGTAGATATACTTCCATGTAAATGTAATCAAGTTTTAATGACAACCATTAAAATCTGCAAAGTATGAATGCAAGATTGTAAATGTGGCATTTTATTGTGCCATCTTTCTGAAGATGTATTTTCTGGTTAAATTATTTCATTTATATTCAGTCCTCTGAGCTTACTGTGACCTCACTTTCAGCCAGTCAGCAAAAGCAATAAACAAAGAAGCTTTGCACAGCAGATTTTTCTTTTAACTTAACTGCTTACAAAGCCATCATTCAAAGATTGTTTGGGTAACAGTTGTCTGACTCACTGAAACTGAAAGGAGGATTTCTCAGGAATAGGAGGGAGGAGGAACACCCCACAACACGCTGTTGCGGCAGGGAAGAGATGGGGTGGTTTCCGAGACACATCAATGCCTATGGTATTGTTACAGATCAACAGACAACTGACCTTATTTAAAGAATTAAAAACAAAATTTCAAATGACTGCTGGTATGATTGGGCTTTTGATTAATACAAGTAGGTTTGCTGACACTAATCCTTTCATAGAATCCACAGATTTCAAAGCATTTTACGAAGTAAGCATCATCTTTATCAGCACTCCATAAACAGGGTAACTGTGGCACGAGGTCATGAGAGAGTCATGTTATTCAGTAGGGCAATGACAGACTTGAAAATAAAGCCTCCTCTGCACATCCTTTATTAGTGATGAATTCATGGGCTTTCTCCTTTAAAGAGATTAAAATGATGAAATTGAGAAAGGTTTAATTAACCTTTTTTTTTTTCTTGCAGTATGTGTTCAACTAGATTTAAAAGGGAATGAGGAGTTTTCCTACTGAAAACAAGCCAAGATTTAGGAACATAAAACAGCTTAAAGGGGAGTGTATCTGGGAAAGAATTAGAGCACCCTGTTCTCTATGGTCATCAGCTAAACAGGCAGGCTGCCAGAACAAGACCACATTGCGTGTGGATTTGGGGGAAGAAGATCCAGGTATGCTCTCTTTAAAGCAGAAGCTGTTGAGAACTTCCGCTTTGCAAAGCTGCTGCAAGGGCAGCTGAGTTTTGCTCCATCCTGCCTGAGTTACACTTGCAAGCCAGATTTGAACCCATCAGCACACCAAAGCAGAACCCACTCCTATACACAGAATAATGCTAGAATACTTTTTGTTATACTTACTGATTGCTTTTTAAAGCTCACAAACTCTCGACCTCTATGTAACCTAATAGCAAATCCTGTTCAGGTCTTGATAATCCTTTAAACCAGTTCCTCTTGCAGAAAAGACTCTTCCTTTGTCAATAATAGCAAAGAAATGACCTTTTTGTCATCTATTTTCCAAGATAATTTGTTACTGAGAGCTCTGGAAATCAGGCTGTATCAATCACATTACACTATAATACATCACACAATGTACTCAGGCATGAATGACCTAACCTAAGATTATATGTCATAACCATACGTACTACTAAGATATTTGAGAAGTCAGAAGACCACAGTCTTATCTGATCTAAAGTGACCTAGCATGATTGGCTTCCTTTGGGGAGAAACTACAAGAGAGCACATGCTTAAGCTGCCAACACGACACCGTTACATTTGATCACGTATCACTGGCTGTATCACCGTGCTGATCATGCACCACGAGCAGATGCAAGACATAATCCTCTACGGATATACGACCAGCCATGGAAAATCACCTCCTGGAACAGCAGCTGCTGGAAACCGATCTAGCAAAACCAAAATGATGCTATTTGGAAAAGAAATGGCATTCCATACAGCATAGCAATGCAGTTTAGCAACTTAATGTGGGAAAACAAACAAACAAACAAAAAAAAGCAGCACCTTTTCTCTAAGCTCCTCCTTGTCTCTGGCCCAAATAACAACACTGCAAACCTGAAGCCAAAAACCTTGAAGTACGTCTCTGGAAACCATGATGGGAATTGTGTTCAAAATTTCATTCTTAAAACTAGAACCAACTATGAGGAGGTTGAGATGGTTTTTAAATATGCCTCTCTAGCTTTCAGACTCAAAAGTCTGACTCATTTGCTCCTCAATAAGCATTTAGGGCATAATCATAACACTAAGCAAATGACAAATACAATCTTTTGGACAGATACAACCTTTTGAGCAAAGACAATATTTTAACTCATTCTGTTTCTGCACTGTAAGAATTTCTGAAGCGTGGTGGTACGATTTTTTCATTAATACAATTTTTTTTAGGCTGGTCCTCATCATAAACTTAAGGGAAATATAGACATAGTAAGCTCACAAACTTCAGGGGCATGCTTTCCTGAGATAGCATTCAATGAGGAGCTCACTACTGTTCCATCCAAACATTCACACCAACACACAGGCTTTACAAGACCGTCATTATGACACTTGACATCACCTGCGTGCTGTCACATGATTCAACCATTAAATCTGAACCACTGCTAACTACAGTAGAAGTCCCTTTTACTGTAGATTACTTCAGAATAATCATCTTTCTCCAGGAGAAATTGTCAAGACATTTATTCAGGTTTGGATAAGAAGTCAGAGTTAACTTAATTTCATAGTACCAACGGCAGTAAAAGAATAAGAAGGGAACGTCTCCTTCACATACCAAAACCCCCTACAGACAGAAAACAATGCTGAAATCATTACAATGTTATCATTCTCAAAATCATCATGTCACCACCTGGACAGCCGTAAACCAAAAAATAGATATAAGGAGGCTCTAAAAAGATTTGAACAGGATAAAAATTATTTATCCTTTCATATCATAAGACAACATTCAAATAAAGTGATGAAAAGAAGTATCTGCCTTGTAACTTTTTTGACCCAGTATTACTACAGATAGTCTAGATGCAAGACGAAAGTAAAAGGTAGTAGTAATATTCTATCACCAAAATCAAAGCAGCAAGTTATAAAAAAATTAAACACTAACACTTTTAAATGCCTGACAGATCAGTGTAGTATTATTTATGGCTTTTAAAGAACTGTTTCTTTAACATATCTGTTTAAAATCAAAATGTCCATTTCAAAAATTCCTTTACATGTATTTCAATACATTTGGGATATCCTCAGGGCATATTTATGAGCTAATGGAGAATTCATTGATTTACATGAGATCTGTATTTAAGATCACTGTAGTCCCAATGCCCTTACAAGGATTTTCTGAAAATTCTTACAAATACAGTGACTTTTAAAATGAAAGGTCACAATGTCTTTCCAAAGTTCCTTATTTTCTAAAAACATTTTGATTCAACAAAGGAGCATATTATAAGGCTTTATTGAGTAGTAACCCACTAATAGAACCCCAAAAAAGTGCACAGTACCCTTATTCTGAGGCATTTAAATTTCCTTTTTTCTGGTGCAGGGATGAAAGAATGAAATGCTTATATTTTACTCCATCACGGTGTTAGAAAACATCCAGAGTGTGAATTATGCCGAGATATGCTGAACCACAGACATAGCCTTCGGGACTCCCTTTCTACTTACCACCCTATGGTTACAAGAAATTTTCAGATATTCAATGTCATTTCGGCATCAGCATCAACATTGTTAAAAAAAAAAAAAAAAAAAGGTATATTCCTTCCAGTTGTGCTCTGCTTTGGGATGCAGTTGCTTCAGCAAACTGCAGCTAATGCCTAAAACTTCCTTACTTTCTCACACTTCTAAGATTAGGAGTGTATGGCACTATATTTTCTACAACAAATTTGAATCTACATGCATCTTGAAGTTATTTCTGTAACCCTTGTAGCCACAGGCAGACAACCATGGTAGCGTTTTTATAGCGTGGTGTATAACATTGATATCTTTTGTCTTATCTATATTTCTGCTCAGAAACACTTGCAGATCATGAAATCAATTTCTAATTGTGCAAGCATTGCTACCTTTACTTCTCTGGAGAAAAAAAAAAACTTAGAGCAGGTGATAGCTGCTGCATCTCCTTTTTACAATTTAACAATGCAGAACAACGATTAAAGTTTTAATCTGCCAGCTATTTTATTCCCTGTTTTGTAATTTCATTACTATTTTCCAGAAGCTTGTTCTATTGAGAATATTGGTGTTAAGTGGTAGCATACTTAGATGACAGAAACCAACACTTCTACTTCACTGTAATACAATGGCAGATATTACTACACCAGATCCATAAAAAATAATTTAATACACTCTATCTTGAGTTAGCTCACAGTAACATCTATTAAAACTACTTTAGGAGACAGAGAATAAGTTTAAAAAACTTATCTTTTTCTTAGTTTTATCTTTTCCCCAGCAGACAAATAAATACACAGATAAATGGCCACAGTTATGATCATACTTCAGAAGGTTCTATTAACAACTTTGAAGCTCTCTGTAATTGTGTATTATATTGGAAATCTAAGGTAAGTGATTAGGACACACAGGGAAACACATGATCTCTATTTCCATAAATTCCTAAAGCACTGCAGCTGTGCCCATCAAGAAGTGAGCACAAGTCCCTGTATTTAATATCTTAACATCAACACCTAACAAGTATAAAATGCATTTGTTCAGAATAGGAGTCTTAAAATATATCATGAATATTTTTTTTAAAAAACATACATTCTGTTTTCTCTTCAGTTAATAGCATTTAACTAAACAGTGCATTGTAAATTACCATTCTATGCATATATATTTAAGCTAAAACACTAACTACTTGAAAATTAATATAGTTTGACCTAATTGTTTGTTCTAGTTATCCATTCAAAATTTCCTCTTATTCATGCCTCACAAAAACCAGTTGATTAAATTTTATTGTTGCTTGCCAGTTAGTTCAACAGATAAGTATGTACTTTAATCCCAATCAGAATATGTCCTGCACTGGGGAAGGGCAGAAGAAGGAGGGGGTGGGGAGAATCTAAGCGTAAGACAAAGGTAAGTTGCACACAAGACAGAGCTATAAAATGGAAACATATTTGTAGCTATATTCTTAAAACAAGGAGGCTATTATGTAAGATACTGAATTAAAGACTGTTCCAGCTGGCCTAAGTTTTACAGAGCTTTTAGTGATATAAATATATTATAAATATATTAAATATATAAATATATTACTCTTAGACTTAAAACCTAAATTGTTTCACCCAATTTTTGTATTCGGGGCAACATCTACGTTCTCTGAGAATGATAAAAAAAGAAAAAATAAAGCTGAAGGGTAAACTGCAAAATTCCTTCTTAAACTATTTATAAAAATGGACAATTACAAGTTTTCTCACAAAAAGCTAATGAGCCTCGTCTGGAGCAACACACTCTGCAGTGGTAACAGAGCTGCTTGTATGTGTGCGCATATCTATCGCAGCGCACCGATTTTAAACTCCTGGAAACCTGAGTTCACATCAGCAACATCCAATGAAATCACGAGTGGGACAGAAAATCTTAGGCCCTTCTTTCCATCTACTGAGCGATTGTCACTTGCCTTGTGTTGGAGCTTACCTAACAGTATATCTCTGGGTATAAACACCACAGACACCTACAGAAATGTACTTTCTCTGCGTGCCAAACAGTCGAACAAAAAAGCAACACCTTAAATTAATCCTCTACAATTTCATCTCCTGAAATGTATTCACTTGGTCAAACTCACCTACTAATTTCAATGCTTAGGACTGGACTTCGAGTAAGGATGTTATTATACGATATTGTGAATAATTGTTGTAGTTTAACCCTGCTCAGGACCAAGCTACACACTCTCTCACTCGCTCCCCTCCACCCTCCAGTGGGACTGGGAAGAGAACTGGTAATAAAAAGGCAGCAAAACTCATGGGTTGAGATAAAAGATACAAAAAATAAAGAGAAATACCAAAAGGAAACAAAACACAGAGAGAAAACAAATATAGTACAAAAATAGCTCACAGCAAATCCTGACGCCCAGCTTCCTCTGAAGTAGCAGGAGCTCCTCTTTGCACCCTCCTCACTTGCATACTGAGCACGATGTCAGACGGGATGGAACAGCCCTTTGGCTAATTTGGGTAAATTTACCCCAGCTGGTGGCTAATTGGTAACCTTTCCCAGCTGGCTGCCCCAGCCACAGGTGCCACCAGCTCCAGTTCTCCACCCAGCTCAGGTGAATGTTAACTCTATCCTAGCCAGAACCAGGACAATAATGAAAGCTTATGAATATTTTTTTTTTTCTTTTTTTTTTAGTCTGTCTTCCAGCAAGGTTTCAATAAGTCAAATTACAAAAGTAACTGCAGATTGTAAAAAAAAAAATAAAAATAAATAATCATTAGTTTTGTAAGAGAAAACATTTCTGCAGTTTGTGTAGGTTGTTAGAGCCAATTTTAACTTCATTAATCGAAGCAGTTACTCAGCATACATTAATTCAATACTCAGAATTTAGAAGAGGCAGCTAATCAATAAAAATAAATGAATATTGATATTGCAGGACTTTTGCAATATTGTATTTATAGTGTCCCTGAAGCAAGTTAGATCTTACATTAAAAGATCAATAAACTAATGCAAATACATACAAATTTTTTTTCCCTGCAAAATAATCATGATATAAATCACATGAAGATATCAGAATAATTACAATGCAGAGAAATTCAAACTTTTGAACTTCATCCATTTCTATAATTGCATCAATTTTCAGTTGATGCCCATCTACAATGAACAGCTGTAAAAAAAAAAAAAATTCTCATAAAATACTTCTAAAAACATATTCCTTTACCAAATTTAGCACATACCTGATTAAGCTGCTAGTTACAGCTTTAGTAGAAGAGAAAGAGAGAACCAACGGATGAGGATTGTCGGGGTGGTACACATCCAAAGAGTGTGTCTGTGGGATGTTACTTGGCCTCCTTTGTACATTCACCACTTGTGCCTATCCTAAGCAGTTTTTATCAGTTTTCCAGTCACATGTTTCAGTCATGAACATAAAGTCAACGTGATTTCAGAAACTGGTCCTCTGTTCAGCCAGACACGGGGGCTCCCGCATCACCGTTAACACCTACTGAGCATGGTTTAAGGCTTGCTGAAGAGGTGGTGGATGCCCCTTCCCCGGAAACGTTCAAGGCCAGGTTGGATGAGGCTCTGAGCAACCTGATCTGGTTGGGGATGTCCCTGCTCCTTGCAAGGAGGCTGAATTAGATGACCTTCAAAGGTCCCTTCCAACCCTAACCATTCTATGATTCTAAGATTCAGGCAGAAATTGTTGAATCTGTTTACATTTAATGACTGCTGCAAGGTTAGTTTACCAATTTTTGATCTAGAGACTTAATTGTCTATTTTCTCTCCACATTTCACAGGAAAACTTTCTATTTTGAAGCCCAGGAGATAAAATTTACCACAGCCGATAGAGGCCACAGTAGCAATCCTGACGCAGGGTCAGACATAATCACTTGTGACTTAAAAACCAGCCGGGATTTTCCTGGGAGGCATCCGCAGGAGGAGAGCTGCCAGGGACTGCGACTACGACAAGCTGATCAAATTATCGTATCGACACCGCTTCGCAGCTCGCACTTGAGGCATAGAAAGCTTTTACCACGCCTGAGGTTTTTACCTCTTTGGAGGCACACGAGCTCCCGCCGCTTCACAATCGAAGCGTTCAGCAACCAACATTTGAAATTGGAAAGGTGTGTTTATTTTTTTGAAACTTCCTCCATCCAGCATGCAAAATTTTAAATCAAAGGGATGGGATTATTTGAGTAGTGTCACAGATCCACCCCACCACCTCACGTCCCCTCGTCCCTCAGGCCGGCAGGAAAGCCCAGCAGGCCTCAGGTGCCGCCCGGCATACAACGCATGCATCCCGTCAAACAGCAAAAAAAAAAAAAAAAAGGTATTTTTATGTCACTGTAATGAGGTTTTTTAAGTGCTTTTTATCCAACACTTGGCATTGCAGGTTCCTGATCATCATGGAATCTGAACAAAAAGCAGTATGTGCAGGTCTCCCGTAAAACCATAAAACAGCATTTGCTCATCGCATTTGGACTGACACTTTCATTCTTTTTCATTTCATTTTTTTTCCAAAGATGCTAATTGAAAGCCCTGCAGAGAAGCTGTCAAGTTGAATTTATGACAAAGGTAGCTGCTTCTGCAGGCTGGTTTTCAAATTGCCAGCTGGAAATGTGTGACTGACACGCGTGCCGCATGTGTGACAGGGAAACAGCTCATTCCAAAGAACTTTCAAAAATCAGTATTTTCGTAATTGATCTGAGGTTCGTGAAATGGGAAGAAAAAGGCGCTCCGCTGTTTTTCAGAGCATTTATAGGCCTTGTTTCAGGAAATTATTTCCTCGGGAAAATTTCTCTTAAGGACAGCATTTAAGCCCCACTAAGATTTCAGCAATATTCAAGGCTGAGTACAGACTGAAATGCTGTGATAAGAGGGTTGATTTTCTGACAGACTTTGAAACCCCGCTATTCAGGGAACGTGGATTTAAATAGGGGTTCACAACTCTAAGCCACGCAAACATTGCGAGCAGTAATGAAGTGCTGGTGTGCAGACATTTCTGAACCACGAAGTTCTGAAATTTCCTGTTAGCTGAAATTCTTTCATGTTTTTTTTTTTGTCTGAAATCTTTTTCCTAATACTCATTTTAACAG
Organism: Tetrax tetrax; assembly: GCA_009806455.1. NCBI lineage: Eukaryota > Metazoa > Chordata > Aves > Otidiformes > Otididae > Tetrax > Tetrax tetrax. The sequence continues at coordinate 9,039 of WHYT01017052.1, forward strand.
AAGTTAGTAGGTTAACATATTTTATCATCTACTGGAGTTATACCTTTCATTTTAATTTGGCTTGGGTCAGATCCCAAAAAAAACCTAGGCTGTTTCAACAACTGGATTGAGAAAGTCTTTGCATCTTAGAGGTGGTATATAACACTGATTTGAATATATATTGATCAGTCTCATTATAAAATTACTTTGAATATAAACATCTGATTTTCCTTGTTTTCAGGAGGAATCACCAAGTTTGAAGAATTTTCTTAAAGAAATCTGAATTTCCCTTATAACAATGTCTTTTTATTTTAGGGTTATTTTGTTGGTGTTTTTTTTTCCTGCCTTTCTTTAAACATTCCGACTAAAAAACACTTCTACTTTCCAAACTTTTATTTTCACAAGTCTCCTTATTTCATCAACACATGGTTTCTCCAAAGCCTTTCAGAAAACTCCATTACAATCGGAACTTGAATTTAAAATGAAAAAAAGAAAGTATGTAGTGAAAAGAGTAGAACAGATGGGGAATAAAATAAACTCCAACAAAATGCAAATTCTTTCAGCTGTTACTTAAACATAATAAAGCCTCTCACATCACAAACAAGGTTTTTCTCTTCACAATGCTCTCCCTCCTTACCTTTGAATTTTTTTTTTGCTGTAATTCCTAATATTGCTGCCGTAACTTCAGACACTTGGATATAAAAAATACTGGGAGCCCTAGAATAGGTGGTGCAGGATACCAATTGAGGTGTGCATTGATTAGACTTGCTAAGAGTAGGTTTTACCAAGAGACACTTTCTGATGTCAGTTTCTTTAGTCACTGCTATTTTTATCATATTTTTAAATTCCATTATTAGGAATATTTGCTCTATCTAGCCTTAGATGTCTAACATGGCTGCCTAACTTAGGAGGCTACTCTCTTTACGCTCTTCAACAATGAGTCGAGAGAAACAGACTCCTTCACAGTCTGGGAGTTAATTTCCACATCCATTATCAGTTATGGTCACATACAGGGTCTAACGTCAGGAAGACAGCACATGCATTTACCTGGTACCTTTGTTTCCTCTTCTGGTCACCAAAAGGACAGGAAGGTCACCAGGTTTCAGAAAGCACAGAGGGAGAAGCCTCATTTGTTGACCTGAGCATTCATACAAAGTCATTAGTCTGCACTAGAAGTAGGTGTAACGGATGGACACAGATTTTTAATGTGAATTATTTTATGCGTGGGTAATTATATCTATACGTGAAGAAGAGCCACCTACTCTAGATGGTGAATTTGGAAAGCTGGACCTTTAATAAACTTAGAGAATTTAGCTCTCTAATTCTCACGTGAAAGCGGGGAATGCAAGATAACCATCTTCCCATGGTACTGTACCTCCAGGCATCCCTTCTGCAGGGTCCGTATCAACTCTGGGACGCGCAGTCCCGCTGGGACCATTTCAGGTAAGGTGTGTTTCAGGGCTGCCGGATCCTCAAGCGTACCCTGGTGCTCCTGAAAAATTGTTTTTAAATCCTAATGTATCAACGGAGTGTCGTAACGGTACTACTAAATGTATTCAGTGGGTGACATTAACAAATGTGACTGCTCCAGATATAGCGTGGTAGGTGTCATACCTACTTCTTTTGATAGTCTAGCATAAGGGAAAAACTACAATGAATGGTAGTAACGAGAGGCTACATCATTATACCTGATACCAGGAGCACGCCTGATCTGATGGAGCCGTGAGAACGGTGATCATCTTGGCCTTGTGGGCCAGGGAAGGTGCTCATTTGGGAGCTTTCTCAGAATAGAAATAATTGGCTTTTTTTTTTCCTCAAAGAAGAAATAATTGCTACATTGACTGGAACGGTGAAAAATTCCAAGCACCTGGACAAGTGAGAGAGAAAAATGAATTAAAAAGCAGAGTTATTCTAATCCCAAAACTATTAACCGTAAGTATTTCTATTTATTTTTTATAGGTAGGATGTATCTCCAGGGTATATTTATCTGTGCATGTGAATGATGAACATTAACTGAAATTAGACTGTAAGGATCTAAAACCAGTAGGACTGTATTTATAGAGAAAGCTTCAGCAAATGTATGTTACTGGTACTGTCACAATTTTATAGCAGAGTAAGGTGAAAAGTAGACACTCAGATTTCCACTCCAGTGCTAGCAGAACCACTATGCTACCCTTCCTCCCAGAAGAGCCCAGAGCAATCAATTTATTTATCAGAGCAAAAAATATTTTAAATTTTACAATTTTCTTAATATTGATTCCTGCTCACTGATGAGCTCTGAAGAGCCCTAATTTACATCACATCCAGTTAATATTACCAGCCCATTTATAGTCTGCAGCCAGAGCAGTTTATGACTCCATTCATGTTTAGTCACAGAAGCATTGATAAACTTAGATATTTATGAAGTTTAGGTACTAATTATTGGGTGGCTGAATGATTCCTTTTGTCTGCAGGGTACTGCAACTAGACAAATCTAATCTGTTAAACTTCAAAACTCAAGGTAGGGGTTCTGATCACAAGCTAGCCCACTTCTCTCAGGAAAAAAAAAAAAAAAAGAAAAGAAAAAGAGGAGAAAACCCGGCAAGCCTTCAGATTATAGCTGACTGATTGAGACTGACCTATTTCCTACTGCTGATGCTCAATGTTTTCACAATGTTGCGGTATCACAACAGCATCCAGCTATTCCCGCTTCCCTAGCTCACGGGCAGCCCAAGCAATGGGTGACTGTTCCTTCCTATTTAGGACTTCTGGTTGACTTCTGACAACAAACTGCTGGTGAGGCAGTTCCTGTGGTGGGAACCACAGAATGGCTAGAGTTGGAAGGGACCTTTAAAGGCCATCTAGTCCAACACCCCTGCAAGGAGCAGGGACATCTCCAACCAGATCAGGTTGCTCAGAGCCCCATCCAGCCTGGCCTTGGATGTTTCCAGGGATGGGGCATCCACCACCTCTCTGGGCAACCTGTTCCAGTGCTCTACCAACCTGTTCCAGTGCTCTACCACTTGAATCCTCAAGCTAATCCCAGCAGCTCCATTCTGTCTTATACGTCTGTCATGAAATAAACATCGTTGGTATCTGAAATGGAGCCACGAACAGCTGTGCTAATTATACCAAACCAGCACCTTTATTTAATCACCCTTTTTATCATTATTAGCTAACTAGTAAATTGGGTATTTACACAACACATTAAAAAAATGCAGAGTACACATATCTCAAAAAAATCTGTGCCTGCCTAGAAACCATTACCACCCATGGACCATATAGCTGATAAGAAAAATGCAGCTAGAGGAGCCTGATTGTGTAAAGTGCCTGACAAGCATTCTCTCTCAAGCATATTTTTTTTTTTTCTAATTTATGGACTAATTACAGTTGCTACTGGAGCAGTTCTACTTACAACTTCATTACTGCATAGTATTAACTGTAATTTTAGAATACAGTTTAGTACATTCTTCTTTCACATACTGCCTTACAATCTTTTGATTCAATACAAAAATTCTCCCCTCATACCAGTTTACTTCAGTAATTCCCAGATCCACTTTTCCTAAACACACAATTTTCAATATCTTTATTCATTTTGCACATTTTGGTGACCTTCTGTGAGAAACCAAGGCACTGGATCTTGCAGAATACGTCCTTTAAAGTCATTTTCCTAACAACTTTGTAATTAAGCACTGCTTTTTCCTGTAAAAACCACCAAAGACTTTCAATCCCTTTGACACAAATAGCTCCTGCTATTTAAGGGACTGACAGAACACGTAATAACCATACCTGGTTGCTATGGCAGGAAAATCCAAACTCTTGGGTATAAAGGATTTGGCATGGCAAAAATGGTGGGAGTTAAATGGGAAAGAAAAGCTTTACTGAAATATGTACCTCTGCTGCCAGACAGACTGTGGCAGTTTCTATTCATGCAATTCCTCGCAACACAGACATTGAAGAAATTCAATAGTAATAAAGGAAAAATAGTGCTTTTCCCAAAATGGACAGTAGTCTCATTAGCACAAAGAGAAAAGAAAAAAAAAGCGCAGATGCGAAGAGGTGCAGTATATATCTATTTGCTAATTTAAGTAATTTTCTTACCAGCCAATCTTGAGATACTAGAACGAGTCCCCTTCCCGAGTAGAGCGTTCATCGTCTTTTGCTTTTATTCTTTTGCTCATTTAATTATTTTCATTCCCCTTTGTACATTTCAAGTTAATGTAAAATTACTGTACACTTATGATGTCTTCTACAAAAAAAAAAAAATAAGATGGCCATGAAATTAATATTACCAAAACACAAGTGGGGATAAATTAAGTAGGCTCTCAAACTGCTAATATCAGCTATTTCCTAATTTTTGAGACACTGACTGTTGATATGGGTTTAATTGAATCCATTTGGATAATGTGTACTCTTGTACGTGAAGACACGCTTTTCTCAATTATCTTAATATGTGTTATACCAACTATAACTATGTCTACAGGGAAAATATATTACTAAAGTTGTTATTTAATAATTAAACAGATTCTAATCACTTTTTTTTTTGTGTTTCCAGCCAGCTCAAGCATTTATGTCTTTCAATATTTACAAAGTAGTTATGTTTTTACATAGAAAGTCCCAGAAGAAAAAAAAAAAATGTTGAAAATGTAAGCAGGCACAAGCCCTTTATTTCTCACCATTCTACTTAATAATTCTCTCTCCTTGCTTTATTTTTGCAATGCATAAAATCTGTCAGTTTGGGTGAACGTTTCCAAGAGCACCTACATGGTTTAGAACACACAACTTTCATTTTCACAATCTGCCTAGATGTCTTTTAATTTCAGAGTACAATTTGCATTTGCCACTTTAAATGACAACTCCTATTTTTAGATCTCCAGTGTGCTCAAAATCATTTTAACCTCACTACCTCGCAATATATTTTTTTCCCCTTGTTCTTCCTCTCTTCGCCGTAAGTTTTAGAAGTCTGCTATTTCCTTGAATTCATCAGACCCAGCTTCTCCAGATAGCTACGTGCGCTCTTAGCATTAAATGCGTACTTGATTATCTTGGAGCTACGCCTCACTGAAAATAGGCATACTTAGTGAAGTGGAACAAGAGGAGATCAATAAAACATTTATCTGTGTTGTTAGTAGAGTACCTCATGTTCTGTGCATATATACTGCATTAAAGCAGCACCGTAAAAGACGAAAATAATCTTCCAATTGTCTCAAAAAGACATTAATCACTTTGCTTTATAGAATCATTTTCACTTGATATGAGATCAGCCAATATCGATGCTAAGCACACAGCCAAGACACAGATTGTTAATATTAACTAACACATTTTTTTTTTAGGCTATAAACTTACTTTGTACCCATCTCTTACTGAAGGATTAATTCTCCAACTTAATAACTATAACTGTTCTCCTTCCAGCTAGCTGTTTTCTCATCTCGTGGTATCTCTTCCCAAACTTCTTCCCGTAAGACGTCAAGCTGAATCTCATCTGGAATGATTTTGCTATGTGTCCATAATTCTAACAGTATTTCAGAATATTTTTGAAAGTCCCCTGATACAGCTAATTAATCTTGTCCTGAAAACTTCAGCAGCATACAAATTATTTGGGGAAATCAGGATCACGGTGGAAAACAGATGTTGTGTCTGGAGTTGACCTTTTTGGTGAATAAATTACGAACAAAACAACCATTCTTCCAAGGCTTGTGGCATTACTCTGCTGCTATCATATGCCCCCGTGTATTCAGCTTTTTGCACAGCAGAAACGAAAAGGCAGCATCATGCTCCTCCTCAAGGCAAAGTAATCATCTCCAGGCAAATTTTTTTTCAGGCTGGCAGAGGAGAGACATCGTGTGCTTAAATCAGGAAAGAAGCAAGGAGGAAGGAATATCATTTTTAGTCTAAAAAGCTTCCAAATCTTTGGAAGGAGGAGGCACGTGTAAGGTGACTAAACTGAAGCTAAATGCCAGATGATTTCTACACACAGACCTTTTTTTTCTTCATGGATTCTAACTAAATTTTTGGAAATAATTTCAATAGAAACGAACTGTTGTTTGGGACAGTTCTGCAAAATAACAAATACAATGGGCTTGACCTCAAAGAGCAAGAATACATGTATTTTCTTTTTTTTCCTTCACTTTCAATTTGGGTTTTCATTCTGCACCTTTCTGTTTACTTGCTTGTTTCTGCATTTTGAATTCTCAAATTTCAGCTTGTACCTGAATTCTCCAAAGGCCTTCCAGAGGATCCCAATAAAGTGACTCCTAAATTCTCTTTCTCTAAGTGACAAAACACTCTTAATGATTTCTGTTCCCAAACCATACACCACTTGAGAACAACTCTGTTCTCAAACCATAGATACCTTTTCTTCCCAAAGATGTGAGATAGTGCTCAGAATCAACTAAAATTGTATGTTACCTCTGTCTGTCTGGAATCATGCTGGTTGTACATTTTATCTTCATTGCTTCCCAGGACCATGTGAAAATATTAAGTAATCTTCCTGAATCTTGTAATTAGAGAATTTAAGTTATAAAGTTATAACTTTATAAGTTATAAGTTTATAAGTTATAAAGAAGTATGTCAAGTCACGTGCTTCAAGTGAATTTTTTCTCTCCCATGAGCCTCTGATACACAGAAAGTATGGAAGTGAGAACTCCAGAAATTCATAATGATGAGACAAGAAGGCTGGCTTTGCCATAAATGAGTATCAGAGGCAGACTTACCGCTTTACTCGTCTCGGAGTTTCTCAGTGAGATCAAATACATGCTTCTGTCGTGTCCAGACTTCAAGTAGACAGGAGATTTTTCAGAAGCTCATTACATTTGGAAACACGTACTCTGTTGAAAACGAATGAGTTTTAAGATCCAAAATCAGTTCAAGTTTGACGGTCACTGCCCACATTTATCACCTCTGAAAGGCCTTCCTGGAATCCATAAAATAGCAGCTTTTCTAGATTTTTCTGAGAAAAATACAATAAATTAACTTTCCTAGAAGGCTTATCATAATTTTTAAATCACTGCAGCTAGTCTCCCTTTTCCCAAGTAAGGCAAAACAGTAGCATGGAACTGGGATGAACAATATAAGTGTCTGTTGAAAAGAAACAGGTTTTGCTGAGATTTTACTAAGAAGCAAACATTTAACTCATAACTGAGGAAATCACTCAAGTGTGCAATTAATCATCTCCTCCTAGTAAAATTGCTCTCCGGAAGTAACACCACAAACCCCACAGAGAAAATATTGGAAGTACAAAAGAACTGCTGTAAATTCAGTGTTCAAATAAATACCCAGAGATAGCTAAATTAGAAAGCTCACTTATATCCTGTAAATATATGCATTTTCAAGTGTCATGGAGATGTCCTTTCAAACAGGTACTGTGTGTATAAAATAGGAATTGCAAAGCATAGCACTCTAATGTCCTTCGCAAAGTCAAAGCTAACAAGTTATAAAGAGATTGAAACTTCCTGATCTCCATCCCACGAGCCCCCAGGAATAAGATGCATTCAGTTTACTTTACTAAGAAATGTTATTAAACCAATCAATCCAGGCCCTAAGACTTACATGAATCAAAACCAAGCTTTGTTCCTGCATGCGCTAACACCCTATATGTCCTGTAAATTAACTTTTAAATCACAAAAATACACTATCTTGGATCTGGTCTCCAGAGCAAAAAGCTTTATAAAAGAAGACTCAAGGCAGTTATTAATTAAGTAAAGCTTGCACAAAAGGAGAAAAAAAATGGTAATCAACTGCATTTTGACACTGGCCACTTTCTCCAGGGTGAATTTGCTCAGAAGAATCACAGGGGAGCATGAAAGGATGCGTCACAAATGCCCAGCACATTGACTAATTGAAAGCTACATTTTGAAAGAATGGACACTATATCCACTAAACTTTTCTTACTAGTACCTGTTTTTTCTTTGGTTTTCTGAAGTTTTTTAAAAGAATTATAGTCTTCAGAGAGAGCATACTACAAAGGTATGTGAAAGTAGCAGGGCTACAATAAATCCCTAAGAAAAATTTTTCTGCGGAAGAGCACTAAGTAGTAGGACATGAAAGACAAGCAGCTTTGTCAGATGCTGCACAAAGCTTGAATTATTTAGACCAGATGAAATACTAAAAAAAAAAAAAAAAAAAAAAAAAAAAAAAAAAAAAAAAATAAAAAAGGCC
>WHYT01017052.1:17408-54022 GCA_009806455.1 Tetrax tetrax
AAAAAAAAAAAAAAAAAAAAATTAGATAAGAAGTAATAAGGCCAGGGATAACACAGATGCAGCAAGATGGTTATTAAGTCTCTTTCACTCTTAATCACCAGCAAAGAAAAACTTGTTTCTGTTATTGACTTCTCTTGAGTCACTTCCCATTCACTAATTTAGAAACCTCACAACTGTTACCAAGAGCAACAAATACAGCTCTGTACGTCGTACAGGTCACCTAGACATGTTGTACCAAAGGTCTCCTCAAAGCTGGTTTGCCTTCAGCAGAAAGTTGGTTCTCTCCATGATGGACCATGCTTAGCCGCGTTCCTATGAATATCCTTTCCCACTAATATCTTCTCACAGGCTACAATTTAAGACCTTAACAAGAAAAACAAGATCCCTGAGTCAGATTCTGCTGTCTGTTGTGCTGCTGCCTCTCATATTTCGCACTCGGGTCACTCGATGGCAGCAGGAGCTTTCGCATCCGATCCCTTCTCACCACCGAGTAAATGGCTTCAAGAGCAATTAAATAGAGATTTAGCAGGGTTCCGTCAACATGTAAGCCACCAAAAGAAACAATCCTTGGTAGGTGACATATGATTGAGATATAACACTCCTTATACTTCAGGGACTTTTGTATGGTAGTGCAATTACGCACTGGCCCAGTCTCAAAGTCTCACTCTAAGCCTTACGCTACTGCAACAGAGCAGACTTTAGCCTATTGATTAGATACCTAGTTATGTCATAAAGGTACTTTACTATATACAGTTAATTTAAAAAAAAAATTCTATTTCTCTGTGTAAAAAAATATCCATTTAATGTGTTTTAACTTAAATAAAATGACCGATTTGAGAAAAATTAAGTAATATGCCTAATAAAATCATAAAATGCAATTTTAAGCTACAGTGAGCTGAGTAAAATATGGAATAGGAGCTTGCATTTTTTATGAGAGTTCATTAATCTTGTTAATGACTTATTGAATATCTTTGAATCGCTGCGCATTATAAAAATTGATGCCAGTGGCTACATTGTCATATGCTTTAGCAACCTCCTTCAACCGCTACGTTTAACTGGCAGAGTATTTCTCCAGTCCATTCTCTGCAACATTGCGGGGAACACTGCAGCAGATTTGATTTATGGCTGGAAACTATTAAAAAGGTTCAACATTGTTCTGAACTGAATGTCAATATTTAATTTTTCCCTCCTGCAAGGATAAGGGGAGTATATGGATACTCAACAATGGAATAAGTTACCTATGAATGCAAGCTTTGCTTTCTGTTTTTTGCTGTCATGAGTTTGGCTGCAATTCTAATTTAGGTGTAGGACATTTCAATAAATCTTAGATATAACAAAAGAATTTCTTCCTCAAGTTAAGAAGTTTAAACACCACACTTCGCTAAGGGTATCCAGCCACGGGGAAGGACCCTTCAATTAGCACCTTACAAAAGAAAGGTTTGATTTGAAGGGCTGCCTTGGCTTTTTGCCTTCTCTACTCCCGGATGGATCGGTGCGCGTACATGAAGCACATATCCAAAGGATGCCACCTGGGATAAATTAATATCCCTTAAAGCTTTATCACACCCTCACCCATCCCAGCTTACAGCATCTCAACCACAGTGTTCCAAAAAAAAGTATCCCCAAATTCCACAGAACCACGTTGAAATAAACGCCCATCTACTCTGCTCATGCATTTTGTGCAGACGGTGGTAAAGTGTTTGATGTGCAGTAATATAAAAAGGAGAACGGTCACATTGCAGTCCACGTTCTCCTGCTTTCTGGACACATAAAATATAATTTCACACGATAAATACAAGCTTGAAAGAAGCGATGCCTATGACAGAAACACAAATCCTGGAGGGAGGGCTGTATAACATAGCCAGCATTCCATATTAATGTAAAACACTCAGAAAAGAAGGCAGACACAGTAAATCTGATTTTAAATGAAGGAGAGAAAGCTGACACAGGAGTACTGACTTTTGAGGTTTTTGTTATCCAACCTGTCATACACATATTTGTTTCTTTTGAATAACATTTACTGGCTGAATAGTGGAAATGAACTCACCTGTACGTTTATAATTCATTGTTTAAATTAAACTTAGAGATATTTGCGGACAACCTGGATACAAATAAACACAAATGTGGATTCATAGTACACATTAAAGTAAATTATTTCAAGCTTTGTTTCTAAGTGAAACAGAAGCAATTGACAGTATCGCTAAATACAATTATCAACTCACAATTTTAGGAGAAGTAAAAAGGAGGACTGGGAGGACAATTTTCCCCTAGAAACAGGACAGAATTTGTAATAAAGACAAAACCAAACTACTTCAGATAACATGTCTCTACGGGAAATACACTATTAACTGTATGATAACGCATTTCACTCCAGTAGTAGTTAGATAAATAGCACTGTTGGTTTGTATTTTTAAAAAAGGGGTATTTATTACAACTGCAAGCTATATCCCATAAAATGTGGTTCTTTTATTAAGCAAGGCATTGGTCTTTATAACTTTGTCACACCAACTATGAAGTATCCCTTTTATGCAAAGTCTTTGGGCTTCTCTAAATTCTTCAAGCTGATTCCCATTCCCATAGTTGGGCAAAGCCTTCTTGGAATTCACGGACTTTCCCCAGAAGTCTGTTACTAAAAATGAAACAAGAAATCAGCTCCATCTAATTTCTCTCACAAACCCATTTGTCATTCACACTCTCATTTATCACGTTCCTAGGGCACCCAAGAATTAAATAACTAAAAATGGCAATTAATAATTAAAGCATCGAGGCAGATTTAATAGGAACGTAACTTTTATCTCTGAGCTTTCTACCTCACTACTGCAGTTCTTGCAGGGCTTTCCCGAAAAACATGAAAGTTTTTCGCTTATAAAAGTCAAAGATGTTGACAAATTCTGGAGTCAGTGATACGCTTGCTAAAGCGGTTCACGGAAAAGTATGCCATGGCAATTTATGTGCAGGCAACCCAACCAGCAGAAATAAATGTACTCATTTTTAGAAATACAGGAGTAAATCAAATGTTTGCTAGAGTAGCTTAAGTAGATATGATGGAAACAAGCAAAAGCCACACGCTTGTTACAATTGTTCGAGAGGGAGTATTCACACTTCACTAAAATACTGCATTTTATGTTCTTGAGGTTAATGCTGTTACTCTTTGGCTGGAATCCTGATGCTGCTCCCATTTAGCGGAGAGCGCATTTCATCACATTTTTACATGGCCCACAAAGCAGATTAAGCCTCTTTCATGTACGTCGCAAAGTCTCTCATATGTTTGTCATGGCTGCCTGTGCAGGAGATAGAAGATGCGGGTTGGGAGTAAAACCATTTTCCAACTGGTGACCAGTCGCAGGCAAGCCTTGCCCTTTGTGTGGGGTTACTAGTAGGAATGATTACAGTGCTGTAACAAATTAGTTCGTCTGGTTTATATTATTACGCTCGATGAGCACTGTACAAATCCTTTATACAAGTTATTGCTTTAATCTTTGATATTTCACGTGGCATGATTAAGATTATTAACGTACTGACATATATTTTCTTCTCTTCACAGTTAGCTCTGCTTCTAGTCATATCTTTTTACTTTACTAAAAGTAGATGACCTCTGATTTCTTCTCTTATTTTCTACTTTAAATCCTGCATTATCCTCTGTTCTGAACTGTGCACAACTCCACCTGTGTTTCTGCTGCAAGCAGATGTCCTCAACTCACCTGAGACCCCTCAAGTAATTGCAAGCTTCCCCTGTACGTTTGATCTTCACTTAAGATCATACATTACTGCAATTCCAGGAAAACTGTGAATGTGAAGGAAAAAAAAAAAAAAACTCCATTGATCCAACACACAGATTTTGGAGCATCCCATCACATCCATGATTTTTATGTGAAAACTGCAGTATTCTCTGAAATATATACCAATATATAACATAACCATGCTGCAATAAACAATATTAAAACTGAAAGACTCACTAGATCAAATTCTGTGTGGAGGATCATCTGCTCCGCCAGCAATCACTAATTGTGAAGGTGACTCCACGTATGGGGAAACCACCAGAAGCTCTCTGCCGACTTCAGTAACGGGCCATTGACCTCATCTTCCTCCTCAGGGCCTGCAAATCAGCAACAAAGTCAGCACGAACAGCACCAACATTTCTACAAGCCAGAGAGGTCATTGCACGTTTCAGTGAGAAACCTCTATGACTTCTACCAGGTAAGACCAGAACGATACTTGGCGTTCCCAGCCAAACCACCACATTGTCATTCCATTCTAAGTTTCATCCTTTCACCCTTAAAAATAGCAAAACGTAATAAAAATTGCACAATACTCTTTGCTTCATCTGCTCTTACATTCTATGTTTATTTCAGAGAGGAGGGGGAAAGTGATAGGAATAGGAGTATTCTGAGATTCTGAGATTTTAAAAAGTGTGGGGTTTTTTTTTTCATTTTAATAATAAACAGGGAAATGTAGAGGAAAAAATATTGACCCAAATTAAGAAGGATAACTTCCAAAAGATTTTCCAAAAGGTGATGTATTGTTAGTGCTTGTTGTTCTGTAATTTTGAAAGCTCTTCCGAAAGACATCCTGTAATTCCCAAAGTCAAACAGAACCATAGAATTATTGAGGTTGGAAAAGACCTTTAAGATCATCAAGTCCAACTGTAAACCTAGCACTGCCAAGTCCACCACTAACCCGTGTCCCTGAGCTTCACATCTACAAGTCTTTTAAGTATCTCCAGGGATGGGGACTCCACCACCTCCCTGGGCAGCCTGCTCCAAACAGAATCATAGAATCGTTTAGGCTGGACAAGACCTGTAAGATTATCAACTCCAAATGCTATGGATGCTTAACTACGACTACAACATGGGCACTTGTTTTTACATTAGTCTCTCCACGTACTATTTTTTTTTGTGCAATTCACCCAGGGACAGTGGAGATGAAGAGAATGCTGGCAATCCTAAAATATATTCTAGGCAGGAAGTGCAGAAAATAGACTAATTTATACTGGTGCTAGAGATGACCTTCCTCTTAGTGCAGGATGCTGTGACACATCTGACTTCTCTGTGACAACCTTCACCTCAAAGGAGCAATTCAGCTCTGCATTACTGTCAAAGCCAAGTCTGCAAAAAAAACCTGTTCATTTGTCTGAAGTGACTCACTTAGATCCATACAGAAACTGATCTTTGAACGCCGGTGAGACGTGCAATTGTCATAGCTCTGCTGGTGTCCCTGAGCCACTGTAAAAGAGAGAAATATTTTCATAGATTTAACAAAACAAGAAGGAAAAAAAAAAAAAGGGGAAACATACAAATTTAAGATCTGTTGAAAGTAATGTTATAATTGTTCACGAACTTTGGTACAGTGACGAAGATTGTTTGATCTGTTCATGAATAATTTGAAAGATGTTCTCAGTAATGACTCAATAAATGCCCCAGAGACACTACTCGGGCTTGTAAAAACTTAAGGGCTCTGAAAAATTTAAGTTAAAAAAATTTTTTTTTTTTTTTTAAACTCACCTGGAAAAGACATCAATAGATTTCATATAATGGTAGTTGCACCAAATGAATTCACAACAGAAAAGTAAGGTAAACTTTTCACACACATATAACAGACATGACAACCAATTGAATCATCAATGGCTAAAGATCACTTGCTCAGAGGTTTGGTCATGAGCTAAGAGCATGTTTGTTTGCTTGCATCAATAACAAAAAACAAGTTATAAATTAATTGTGGCTGCTCATGATGATAACTAAATTCAGTTTTGCCTATCACATCAGGAATGTAATTTTATTTTCCATGTCTGTCTGAGCTTTTTCTACTTCAATTACGTTACAGCAAGCTATAGGCATACAGTTGCCAAAACAGAGAAGATACAGAGATGGGGAATAAATTGATTAGGACAGACCTGCAAGAGACCAGCACAGAAGAACCAGCTGGGAGAGGACAGAGCCATTTCAGAAGGTGAACAACACGAAGGCAAATTTAACAGAAAGCTTATTTTCCACCGTGTTGCAATTATTAGCAATGCTTAGCAACACTTCCAGACAAAGCAGACATTTAGGAAATGAAAATACCACCTAGTACTCCAGTGGGCAAGTGAGAGAGTTGCAAGCAATCCCAATCTTGATGTGTGAAGGTGCTAACTCATTATTTGCTGGGGTAGGAAGGAAATTCCGGCCTCTTTGCCTCGCACTCTGCACTATTTTGCCTAACATATCAGGAAGCAGAGAAATTTTTATTTCCTTTCTTCTGAAACGTTAGACGTGGATGACTGTCCTCAACTGGATTAAATGCATTTCTCATTTATTTCACAGACGGAGGGAATGGGCATCAGTCTGGATTTACAGGGGAGGAAGAAATCAGCTTCCCAGGTGAAGCTTAATATTACTGCCACTTGTTCTACATGACTCACAAGCAGAACACATTGAGATGTCTCATCACCAAAATTAAAAGGGGGTGAAGGGAAAAGCACAAAGTCTCTGAGGCAGCAGAGAAAAATGAAAACATTACTTTGTATCATCTTTTTTAGGCAATTTTCCCCATATATGGAGGCTTCACAACTTCTTTGTGTTATTCCATAAGAAAACCTTATTTTTTTACCAAGCTGAAAGTTTCCTACATGAAGAGTAAATAAAACCACAGAAATAATCCCCAATACTAAGAATATCGAGATACAAGTTAACACTTCTTGTCAATCTGATCTATTTGACTTTTTAAATTATTTGTGATACTAAAAAAAAAAAAAAAAAAAAAATTTAAAAAAAAAAAAAAAAGGAGCTATTCTATGCATGCTGCTGAAGAAAGATCATTGCCTGTACCTGTTTTTGCAAGAATAGCCAGTTTGGGTCCCTCATCAGGAACCAAGCTCAACTGCATACCATTGTTCCAGGGTCTTAATTTTTTCATCTTTAGTACAGATTCATGTAGAATTAATTCGATACTTTTCATATCCATATACCAGAAGCCTATTTTTCTTAATAAGTGTATGAATTAATAAAGAAATAGAAAAAAGAAGTCTTGGAATTACAACTTAGGTAAGATTTTCAATTAAAAAGTAGCTGTAAAGACAAGATCTGCCCCACTATATTACAATCTCTCAGGCCATTCTGATCCATAAATTTTATAATCAAGATTAATCTACCAGAGCTTTTTTCCACTAGCTGATTGCATCATTGATCCAATACATGAAGTAATTTACATTAATAACCACTATATTACACAGATTATTTATTTTGTAATGAAAGCAGAAAAATATCAAAACCTCATCAGAAATTTATATTAAAGCGTTTCTAAAGCATCAAATCCAAATAGCTGTAAAATAGTATAGCTGTACGTATTGGGTAATACGAATCTAATGGCTTCAGAGGGATTCTCGTATTCTGTAAGGCAAGCCAGGACTGGGAAATATGACCATAAAAGGAGAAAAAGAGTCTCTGGTACAAACAAACTAATAAGAGCACATTCTTACAAGCATCACCTTGTTGAGAAAGGACAGAAACACATGTACCAGACGGTGAGCCAAGTCTTTCTTCATGAGATGGGCTCCTCAATTCCCAAACACCTTGGGAGAACTTGGTCTTTCCTGCAGGAGCCCAACATACAGAGTGTGTACTGCCATCATGTGGAGGATGTTACTTCATCTTTTCACGCTTGCTGAATAATTTTCCTGTGCACACCTTCTCTTACAGGGTTCAGACTGTCCCAAACCACATGATTTCCCATCACTACTTCTCCCTTTAAACTATCAGCAACGAATACGCTTGCTTCATGGACCATGTGCCTGGGGTCTATTCTAATCTAATTGCTGGATGCAAGTGAAAAATAAAGTACAACGTGAAAACAGTGGATCCAGTAGGGAAAATCTGTAAGATAATGGAAACAAATAAAGCTCAAAATTTAAAAGAAAAGAAAAGGAGAATGAACTAATTAACATTCTAAGGATTAATTTAGCCAAAGAACATCTGTTTTCACATGTCCCTCTGATGAGATCTAATGTGAAGGCTTGCGTTGGTTAGCTTTGAAATTGTATTTTATTATCCAAGAAGTTCGGTGCAGATTTTGATAGAGATTATAGATATCCTAGTAATAGAGGGACCCCTGGGCCCCTCATATCCACTGCTCTTAGTTTCTTTATTTCCACTTGACTTGTTTCTATCCATACAGTGTTCTCTATTCTTTGCTGAAAAATTCTCCACCAGGCACATTTACACTTTATATTCTATTTTAAGAACATTAAATGTTCCATCCCTCACCTGCTTTCTCCACAAAACTGACAGGACATTTTAACTCTTCTTTCCCACACATTGTGCTACACAGCCAGTTAGCAACCTAAAAATATTACAAAGCCCTTACCCTAATTTCTTAAATTCCTCTGCATTTGCTCTTCCCCTAATTTAATAGCTCCTTTTCCAACATCATCTTTCAAATTACATTTACACAGTACAAATATGATCCCAGGGTTCTAAAAATTACAAAACCACCTGTAACACTGTAAGAAACATTTGTCCATCTGGAAAGTTTCTGCGTCACTTGCTCTCCCTCCTGAATATTAATATGAAATACAAACATTCTGAAAAATCCAGAAAAATGTTCGATGTAGCTTCTCCCCATGGACATGGACCCTCATTTCCTGTAGCCATAGTTTAAAGAGTCATTAAATCCAGGATTTCCAGGCAACCTGAATAGCAAAGGATGGATAAGAACACAGCATGTTGTAGAGACAGGAGACAGAAGATGCAGAAGATGGGAGATGGTGGTGGACTGAAGCCATGGCTACAGAAACAAGTTACTTCAAGTTGGACTAAAATTACAGACATCCAGTGCATGAGCTGTTCACCATGCTGCAGCCTCTCCCTTTCCAAAAAGTACAAGTAGTTTATTTATCTACAGACTGTGCTATCCTTCTGGAGGCAATAATGTCACCACAGGCAGTCACAAAAGGTTAGCTAGTCTGCTCTAGATCCATAGCCAGTAAAAAAAAAAACTTCTCTACATAGCCATACAGCAAGAAGCAAACCCTTTCGCAAAGTATAAAAATATTTTGCAAAGTACATCTTTTAATGCTCCCAACACAGAAAACCTGTTAGGGAAGTGTGCTATAGATTTTTATGGGCATATAATGTCATATATAATTGACCATCCTTGTGTGTCGTATTTCATTGATTATAAAAGTCAAGATTCTTCAGCAAATTTGTACTAACTCTATTCGTTATTTAGAGAGAGCATCATTGCAACTGGACCTTGGCATTCACGCTGAAAAAATTCAGACTCAGTGACCAGCAAAAATGATCAACGCACACAGACACGTAAATGTCTTTGTCAGTCAGGAATCCAGGCAAATTGGTGGGCTCTCAGCAATGCCGGCATTAACATTTATTTAACTGTACCCATTACACGTGCAACCGATTTCTCAGGCCTTCAGCTCTGGCCTCCCTAGACCTCTTTATGAATACAAAATTATTTTCACTAATGAACTAAAAAAAAAAAACCAAAAAAAAAAACCCCACAACAGAAAACACCACAATTAATAAGTAGCTTCTTTTCCTACCTACCATAACAAAAACTTGCAGGTCATTAAGTCTTCGTCTTCCTCCCTCTAGAGCTGATAATGCCATTAACACATGCAATGGTGCTAATACAGAAGCACAGAAGAATGATGTTTTCCATCATTCTACGTTATTTCACTAAGCATCACGGCTAAACCAATAAAGCATTGAATTCACAGCAAAATCATTTCAATTCACCTACCCCCAGCTAAACATTAATCAGTCTCTAACTTGGCCATCATACCAAAATAATTTCCCAGAACAAACTCTAAACTTCTTGACTGGTGAACAAATTGAGCAAGGAAATAGCTTTTTGTATTTTTAAACATCTAATTGATTCTGTGGCTCTGTGGTTCCTAGTCAATACAACGGTAATTGGAATCATCATGATTAATGCTCAGATCATTTTACAGGCCTTTCTTATTTGCATAAACATCTCCTCATCTGCCTTCTCACTCGCTCCAGCTTTTCACAATATTTTTTCTACTTCTATCCAAAGCACCTCTGATGCGCTAGACAGGCTCCACAGCCAGTATGTTTCCCCAAACGTAATATCCTACTTGAGTCATCCCTCTACCCCTACGGCTGTGCTGCTCAGATTGTTTTTCACCATACCGCATCGAAGCGGCTATGGTTAGTTATTACCACTTACAGCGTTACTCTTCATATGAAGCATCACCTTACAGAAGCATAACGCTGTTTATTATCATCAATAACAATAATTAGTTGTTAAGCTACGCATGCAGTTCTTGTTAGGCAGAGCAAAAAACAACATTTACGCTTTAGTTTATTAAAAACATTATTTAACTTGCTATTAAAATATTATTTTGAGCACGTGTCTGATTACATGGGCCCTTATAGTCAAACTAAAGTTTCCTTTTTCACCTTGTGTGCATTATTGGTCTTGCTTGTGATTTTCACATTGAAAAGCAAGATTTCCAAAATACTTTCCACCTTCCTAGTTATGAGGAGATGGGTCTGGTTCTCCCAGGGAAACAGCCCTTTTCAGAAGCATCTGTTTTGACTTCTGGCATCTCACTACTCACTTTTGGAAAACCTGAAAACCAAGTTCAGTGTACTCTGTCCTTGTCAAAAAAGATATTATCCCACCTAATGCATAAATCATGTGTTCCTCCTGGATCTTCTGATATTCTCATATTTACCAGCGGACACATAATCTGTTCTTCAAAGACTTTTAGACATTTCCTTGCCCCCACCTTGTACCTGCAAAGCAATTGTGATTCCAGTTGTGTCCCTGTTAAATATGCCATTAATTACTGCAGCAAGACGTTATACCATACCCAGAACAGACTGTAAACATTTTGTGTCATTAGGTAATGCACTGAGGCTTTTTTTTTTAATGTCATAACAGCTCTATTTATACACTATGTTCTGCATAATTAACTACTAATGAGGCTCTAACTTTCACTGCTGTAAGGCCCAGATATCTGTTCCTCTTTCAGTGAATTCATTTTTGCTGTCTCATTAACGCACTAAAAAAGCTGAAAATTGTATTTTAATTAAAAGCTAAACTACCTCTGTCTGGAAACACTAATGAACAGATACACTCCAAGGGAAACACAGGAACTTTGTCGGGGAAGAGGACAACGTGCACGTACTGTGAAGACTGTAACACAAAAAGATAACAGCTCCCTTTCTTATTTTCAAGGGCAGGGTCTTCTCTGCGTTCCTTTTTTTTTTTTTTCTTTCCTCTTAACTTTCTCCTTTTCTATTTTCCACTTTGCAACCAACTGATCTTTAAAAAATAGCCAAGACTAGAGTTCATTTTCCAAAAATTTTAAATCTGCTACTTTATTAAATCATTTAATACTCCATCAGATAAAAATATTTGGGAACGCTAACCCTAATGCCCATGAAGAAACAAACCACCTCCTGTGTCAGACCTGGTTTCCTATCATCCGACTGACAAATTACCAGCTAGACCCTACAAAAGGCTCAGATTCTCTTAAAATCATGAAGTCTGTCTGTATTTTGAGTCTTCCTGATGCCTTCTGTTCCTGTCAGTCTTCCGAATCACATTTCCTGCCTTTTCTCCATAGCTGCAAGGGCTAAAAACATAACAGCAGAAATTCATCTAATGCCATGACTTCATCACCATTGCAATAAAATCACGAGCACTGACCATGATGCTTCATCTCCTGACTTCTGCAATCACTTTGAGTAATCAGTCAAGCAAGGTACTAAAGTACATCAAGTTTTCATGTGGAAATAGTGAATAGTTTTGAAATACACTGGAGAAGGAACAGCATGGCAATAATGTTATCAACACACTCAGGTTTTGAAAGAGATCTCATAAGAGAATACACCAATTAAATGTTATTATCTCCAAATCTAAAATAAATGCAGAGGAAAAACAAACAGTTTGGAACTATTCTATGGTTGGATGTTCTGTGTGCAGTCTGATCCTAAATGTGCCTGTGACTCAGTCTCTAGAAATAAATAGTGAAGTTTCAGTTCACACTAATTGGCTAGACTAATGTAGTTTCCAAATTACATTAAAGCAATGTGAAAACACATATCCATCTGCAAAAAAAATAAGACGGGAGAAGGACAGTATAACAATTAACATAGAACAATCACAAGAAGCAGAACTTTTGAAACACTATTCAGAAGTAAGATTCAGTATTCTTATATATAAGCACCCGTAAGATACTACAATTAGATGACAAAAAAGAGACTGTATTATTCTCACTGGAAATTCTTGATAAAAGCTCTATCAGAGAAATATGCCGGAGGGAAGATCACCATACAAGGACTTCTGGATTAACCGCCTGCTTCCTTTGCAAACACAGGATGCTGAACTCACCATAATTTGAAGTCCACTTAGTAGATGACACCAGAGCCCTACGTAACTGCTGCGAGTTCTGGGTCTTGGCCTTAAATTCAGGAACTTCATTCTGATACCCTTAATACGAACAGTGCCTTAATCTCTTCTGAAGGCTTTTCCTAATATTAAACTAAGTGATGGTATTGTGAATGCTTAGCAGCCTGTTTTCCCTAAAGATGAAAATCCAAAGCAAGCCAACCTAATTAAGAATTAATTCCCTTTAAATCACAGCCTGAACCGTTCATTTCTGCTTCAGTCTCTGATCAATTATTTGTGGCATGAAATGATTTACAATACACAGCGGCAAATTAATTTAGGTGACAAAAGCGATTCCATCTCTCATTAGAGATATTCCATCCTGCTTTAAAAAAATTCACGTATAAATAAAAAGTTTTGGCCTGCTTACTAGGCTCTGTGTTATGACTTGATATTTCTTCACATAGACCCACAATGCCATCTTCATTTTATTACAACCGCCCCTCTTTTCTGAAGAATTCTCTGACTTCGGCTGCTCAAAAAGTGCTAGCTTCTTTCAAACGCTTCACATCAAGACTGTGAATATAAATAAACTTCCAATTAATTAACATTGTTGCTGCCCTTCAATGGCATAACTCAATTCAAATGTTACAGTGAACGAAAGATTTCGCTATTTAAGCCGCTGAATACACAAACAAGGATACACAATTATGCTAGAACATTTTAATTTCTGAAAACTACTTTTTGAATCTGTTGATATGAGCTTCTGGATCCAGCAGTCAGAGGTCATAACAGCTGCCAATACTTTACTTTTTCTTCAAAGCTTGTTGCAAACAAAAGGAAAGACTGGGGAGTACTAAGAAATAAGACTTTGATTACAAAAGCAAATAATAAACACAAACCAATTTTTTTTTCATTAGCAACTACGAAGACTGAGTAAATAGGATTAGTCAGTAAGCTGCTCTTGAAATTTTAAAAATGATTTTAATGTATTCTGGATATCAGTATAGCAGGAGAGGAGATTGTAGTCTTTGCTCCAGACTTACGGAGAAGACATAGTCCTTTAAGACGATCTATGGCTTTACTCTTCAAATATTCTTTTCAATTATCTGCCATATTGGACAAATCTGACCTATAAAAAAGGCA
Organism: Tetrax tetrax; assembly: GCA_009806455.1. Classification (NCBI taxonomy): domain Eukaryota; kingdom Metazoa; phylum Chordata; class Aves; order Otidiformes; family Otididae; genus Tetrax; species Tetrax tetrax. Next base: position 30,909 of record WHYT01017052.1, read on the forward strand.
ACAAGATCGCGTTAGGAAACATTTCCATGTCTCTCGTTCACGAGGATTATCTGTTTATAAATTAAAGGATGAGTAACTGACATATTTTAACAAGTACTTCTTGTAAATCACAAAGATTTCTTTTCAATACCCTACTGGATTATGATTTTTAAATAATCAAGAGAATCTTCATTCCAAATACACATATCTTTTAATGACTTACAGAAAACAACGACACAAGTAGGATACTATGCATGACAGAGAGGTTGAAAGAGCCACAGCTGCAAAAAAGCATGGCTAGAAATACTAGAGAACATTAGAAAGGGGTAATAAAAGCTAGTTCATCAACAAGTTTATAAGAATGTTGCCACATGATTAAGGAATACAAATTGTACTGAAATTAAATGGTGTAATATATCAGTTGAATCGGTATCTTTCAGTCTGTGGTCCACAGACTCTTTGATGTCCATGGATTGATTCTGGAGTCCCATGGAAGATTTTGCTTATTAAAAGCAAGCATCTTTGTCAAGAGACTAAAACTTGCTACACAGAACTCTACAGGCAAACTAAATGTTTGTAGGTATCTGCAATGAAAATAGGTTACAAATTACTAAATCGGTCAATTGCTTAGTTATCTCAGGCATTAATGATCTGCATTTTTCCAGAACTAATATCATGACAGCACTTAAACCATAAAGCTAAATTTTAGGCCAAATGGACCGTTTAGGCCAAATAGACCATTTTAGACCATTTAGACAGAGGTCTACTCTTTAGAGAGACTCTACACTGGTATTTTCCTAAAAATTATCCACTTTCCCAAGAGCAAGTCTTAAAAATCAAGGTAGTTATAAGGTAGGAGAAGGCATTTTACTACTCTGGACTCACAAATATACCTGATGCATGCTCTTAAAAGGATTACGTTGATTTTAGGTAAAAAATAACTGTGTCCTTCCCCTCACACCACCACACCTTCCTGACGCCTCTACAGCAATTTGTTTAATTCCTGCCATGTGTCAGGGAAGAAACTGATCATCCACAGAGATCACAAAAGAATTTGTCTGCTGTACAGCACTGAACATCGAAATAGCTAGTTGCATGAAAAGAACCATTATCAGTAAATATTTTAACAAAGAATGATGGAGTTGGGTTTTTTAACATGTGTAATTCTTATACTTGTCCCGCTGTCATCTGATTACGCCTGAGAAATGTCATTAGTGAATGGGACTTCTTGTGTGAATAAGGATAATTCTCATGAGAAGTTGAAGAATGAATTCCTGAATAGTTAATTTTAATATACAATGTGAGCATTTCAAATAGTCTATTTACACAATTTTCATCTGAATAAAATAGAAAATGTCACCTCAATGCTAATACAACGTTCCTGTAAATTATGCACATTTTTAAAGCTAATGAAGCTGTCATTATGCTATTAAAATTTGGCACAGCAGTTATTTTTAAGTTATCATCATGACTTTTAAAAATATTTTGCAATTAAATTAATTCATTTGTATTACTTGTAGGCTGTATGAAAACTATTTTTTTATCATACCTATTAAGATGAATGATGGTATTATGTTTCATTACACATGCTCAATCACTTTCAGAAATTTGGCTACCTTCATTTCCCATGTCAATATGGATTCCTTCAACCCTGGTCTCAGTGAAATCACAAACAAAATTTCAGTTGACTTAACTGGAAGCAGGTCTAAATAATGAATTTATGCTCCTGATAATAAGGCTAAAGAATTATATTTAACACTACATTTTTCAGTAATTTCCTAGTATATATGGAACAAAACGTGCTGCTTTTAAGATTACATTAAGCTAGGTAAACATAACAAAGTTAGGCTTTAAGCAGTATAAAGACATATCTTCATTTGAAGTCTTGATCTTTTCCCTTTATCTCGCTACACATTCACTGCATTTATAATCAGGAGTTCATAAACACAATGACAACGTCTATTGTTGCTATGCACCACAACGAATGCAGTAAAAAGTAATCACCCTTGTAATTAAAATTACACATGTTCACACAATTGCCCTCTCACCTGCACATCCCTGCCATTCTTTCTTGTTCCCTCTGTCCCAAGACTGATGACACCTCTATCAACCAGAATGTACCTACCAAAGAAGCAGGCGAGCCTCTTCTGTGACAGAACCGAGATGGCACGTACGAAGGTTAGCCTGTGAATGCAAACATTTTATTTGTGGCCAAACTGTAGCACACAAAAGACTTCAAGTTCCTTCTGGGAGCTGACTCAATGAGGAGTAGCATGGCCAGCAGGTCGAGGGAGGTGATTCTCCCCCTCTACTCTGCTCTGTTGAGACCCCACCTGCAGTACTGTGTCCAGCTCTGGAGCCTCCACCATAAGAAGGACATAGACCAGTTGGAGTGAGTCCAGAGGAGGCCATGAATATGATCAGAAAGCTGGGGCACCTCTCCTATGAGGACAGGCTAAAGAGTTGAGGCTCTTTTTTGTGCAGGATAAATGTTACAAACGCCAGGGACAGAGAGGAGAGCCCTTAGCATGCAGCAGCTATAGCAACTGCACCCTGCCTGGCGTAATCCAATTCTGCCTGGAGCCCGTTAAAAAGACTCAAGCAGCAGGAATGATTCACAGCTCTCGTTATTCGGCACAGTTTGCAACGCAGCTTCTCACGCTGCCCCAACAATTACAGCAGGGCACACGCTGACGGGGAAACACCGACTCTGTCGTATAGCGGCTGCCCCATACTGGGGGTGGGGGTATATTTCAGCCCCTTCCTGTTTTTTGTACCTTTAGACTTCTTGCTCTCTCTCTCTAGATGTACATGGATCAAAGATATTTGACTCATTCAAATCATATCCGTGTAAGTCTGGAGAGTACGGACAAGCACTAACTAAAAAGAATGTGAGACAAACCCAGCTCCTCATTCTACAAAGTGAAGCTTATAAAGACTTGGGCACGTGTCATATATTTATAGTCAAGCTCTACCAGTGTTGTGAGTTACAAGAAAATTTCTGCCACTGGGATTTTGCAGGCAAATTCATTTTGCTGGAAACAAATTTGGCAAAATATTGTATTCCTCCACAGTCAAGTGATGGATTAGACGGCCCCAAAGGATGTTCTGGCTCTGTCATAGAGCTGCTTCTTAGCAGAGACCTATGAGTGTCATTTGCTGCTACCAATACAGACAGCTGGAAATGTCCCCTGAATAATGGAGACCTTTCAGTCACCAGAAAGAGTGAAGCAGCAATTCAAGATTAACGTGCACGTAAGTGAGAAAAAGGTCTGCAATTCATCAGATGCTTCAGTAATTCCTAACCACTTTTTCAATTCTGTTTCCCTCAAGAATATGTAAATAAAACTTTAAAAATACACTTAATTTTTTTTTCTTTGTAATGAAGATAAAAATCCTGCTTCTAAAATGGGAGACAGACTTGCAAGAAAAATTAAAATGCAGCTTTAAGATGTGGCAAAATCAGCTGCCTGCTACACCACCGTCTACTTATTAGCACAGTAGCTGCCACTGATTAAACTGAAGAAAAACAGAGTAAAAAAATGTTTGCTGATTTCATCACGCACCTAATATTTTGATAAGTACTCATCTAAATCATTGTCCAGTAACCATGTCTATAGCAGGACTATATAGAGCCTCCAGGAATAATCCTGGATTAGAAAAATGGTAGAAGTATTTTGCAGACTTCATTAAGCTTAAACAAGATACAAGCTAGGGTACTGCAAAGACAACATATTCTTTCACAAGAAGAGGTTGAAGAATTGGAAATCGCCTACTAGATGGTACAAAAAACTGAACTGAAAATACTACCTTGCAAGATTAGTAAGTGGAACATGCTAAACCGACGGAGGTCAATTCAAACATTCATACAGACGTCGCAGTAAAAATGGTGCTGCTTATCCAACCAACCACTAGCAAAGCGACATAACTGTGAAAATCCCTGAAACAAAAACCCTAAAGTGACAACTGCCAACTGTTTATTTGCCTTTAAGGATTTCAGTAGAACCTGCCACAAAATCTAACAACCCCCACGTTTTTTCTCTTATTGCTCCTGGAACAGCAATGTAAGCCCAAACTCAGTCTTGACAAGAGATGATTATCCAAAATAACTGCTATTCTGGCTCCAACTAAATCAATTTTTGGTGTGGAAGACCATTTTAGTCAGCAATGAGTCAACACAACTCTGTATTGTTGCTTGCAGCCAAGCAGAGAAGCTTGTTCATTGCTCTGGATGGAAAAAAAAACCCAGTTCTACCAAGGAGCAATCTTTCAAGCTACCAATATCTTAAACACCTCCTATGCAGTTGCAACATATCACCTGGTGAACATACAGTCTTAAATTAACAACCTAGACTGGACATGAACCAGCTCTCATGAAGTGGAAGTCCTTTCTCTAAATCCTTAAGGAGCTGATCAAACATCCAATCGCCATCAAGCAACTTCTTGCTTGAAGATCTAGGATAAGAAGTGTATTTCTTCACTACCTTCCAAGGACTTGGGACAAACTACTCCTGTTTGTCAGGGGTGGTGATGTCCAAATGCTGCAGACTGCCTCTCCCCCAAAAAACCCCACCCTTCCATGTGGCGTGAAATATTTTTATTCTCTTGAAGGGACACATAAAACGTAAAACATTTATGTAGATAAACAAGCAAAAACAACTTTGTAGGTTAGGGAAAAAAATGGAACTAATTTCTCCAAATGATATATATCCTTTAGAGTGAGAAAGACAATCTCTTTTTTTTTTTTTACTGAGTTTCTCTCTCTGTAGCTGCAGAAGTAGAACAGAAATAATTTTCCATTGGAATATCTGGATGCTGCTGCTTCTTATCATACCACTATCTCAAGCCTGTCTCCTCAGAGTGTTACTTTTCCATTACAGACTTCTTGGAAAACAAAATTAAGATGAAAAAAATGTGCATTATGAAATCAATTATAACCTTAATGGGATTTTTCAATGGCAGGCCAGAGAACAGCATTTTTTTTTTAGCTTGTTTGTGTTATCCTTCTATAACTTATTTGAACACATAAAATACACTGCAAGAAAGAAACAAGAAATAGAGACATATATAAACAAATATAATAAGAATATAATTACCTAAGTTCCACATTTGATGTAAACTGATATGGCTCTAATAAAGTGGAATTACAACTATTTCACGAGCTGAAGCTCTGTCAAGTCCTGACATTATTTCTGGCTAGGAGTTTTATACAGCCATCTACAATCAGGAAATCTTTGGACTTTGAAGGGGAAAACTGCTTAGGAGAGGGAAATTCTTTTGTACTTCACTGAACATACAGCTATAATACGCTGCAGTGTTTCAGACATACTTGTTATTGATGTTGTATGCAATCAAAAACAGCAATTGGCGACTACATCTGAGTGGGCACAGACAGCAGGACCTCACGTGACTTCAAGCCTGTCATCTGCAGTCCTCTGAAGACACCACGTCACGTGTTCTGAACAAAAGAGAACACAAACAGCTTTTCCAGTTACGGGAGTTTATGTTCATCTAAAGCCACAGCCAGGAAAATATGTTCGAATTTCTGGTTTGCTTCATTTTAAATATTATTATGTACAGAATTTATCATCTACTTGAAAAGGGAATGGGGCAATAACATAGTCAGTCAATTTTGATGGTGGCAATTTTGAAAGGTAAAAATCACTTTGACTGTATGATTTGTACGAGGATAAACTACAGATCCCAGATATTGTTCTCAAGGCCTTTATTCAGTCAATTCAGTGAAAAATTTCAACTATGGAGGTTTTGGTTGTATGTAGTAACTGTGAAACTGATTGCCGATAGTCTCTGTTCAGTCCCGAACCGAAAAGACACGGGTCTCTTACCCAGAGATGGATGTGGTATCTTGTTTGGCTTCCTCCAGATTATGCTTTGCAGTGGAATCACCCACAGTTTTTGGTCAAGAAATCACAGATGTTTTGAGTTAGTTTTTGAGTTAGCAATGCATTTGAGTTAGTTTTGAGTTAGCAATGCATTTCAAGCTCTTAGAGGATGCAGAATCATAGAATGGTTTCGGTTGGGAGGGACCTTTAAAGGTCACCTAGTCCAATCCCCTGCAGCGAGGAGGAAATATAGACATACAGAATGCTTGTTTGCTATCTTATTTTGTTGACGTCTTAAACGGTTTCTTTTTTTTCTAATTCCAAGAGCAAGGGATAGTAGGCAGAAAACACGTAGGAGGCCATCTTACACATGCTCTACCTTTTCTGGAGAAAGTGCAATGCCGTGATATACACCTCTAATTGATTTTTCTCTGGCAGGACACAAATGAAAGGAATGGACTCAAGTAATTGCCCGCCCTACTATATTGGACTGTCCTACATAATTACTCTGAATAACCTTTATTTTAAATGCACCGGGTAATTTATGAAAAGTCCTCCTGTATATCCTTCAAGGTATTCGGATGCTGCTGATAGGGGCTTCACTTCTTGAATGATGGGAATACAAATCACTTTCTTCCGTCTTCTCAGAGGATCCTTCTCATTACATAAAACAGACATAAATCTACAATGCTGATTCATCTCTATGGCTTCTATTAATTCAAATTTTACATGCATGCGTGAATGGTCGTCTATCATAATAAGGTCTAGAGCAGTAAATACCATCTGATACAGGCAATTGATCATTGATCCGTGCATCACATCCACGTCAGAATCTTATTAAAAATAAAAAAAAATAATTAGGTGGGGCTTATATCTATGATTAGGAGAAAAAAATATTAACTTGTCAGGTTAATATACATTTACTTGGGAGTCTTAAACTAGTTTTATAACTACTCTTCTGTGTTTTGTGGGGTCATACATACACCTAGATATTGTTGGATAAAGTACTGTAGTATGGTCACTTAACAAATGAGTTAATCCATGCCAGGACCTGGAAATACTGATCAACCTAATTACACATACAGCAGTTTGTCTCTTAGTGACTTGTGGTCTTACATCAAACCTCACCTCCTAACTCCTCAGTGCTTTTGGAAAGACTCCAACCAGCTTCCACTTGTCAGAGACAGCAGTCCACAGAAAACTAGTTGACAGAAGAGACAATGCTTTGCCACTAACAGTACATCGTAATCTGCCGGTGGAAAAAAAAAGGTGCCAATTTTCCCATCAGAAACACAATAATAGAATCTTGCTCTGAAATACCACTGTCATCCTATAAAAGGCAAAAAACAAAAACACCACAGCAAATGATTACATAAAGTGCAAAGAGAGAAACATTTATTCAGGCAGACGCTAGCTATTTTCCAAAAAGCTGACATTTTTCAATGGTTTTAATAGTGTTAGCTGAATTGGACCTCTGTAAGATTCTGGATTTGTGGTTTCATTGAATGAGTTGAGTCCCAGGTGAATGACTGCATTTACTGAATAGAAAGGCAAGTTGTGATCTGAACTGAATCTATGTAAATTAGCTAATGATATCTTGATCCTCCAAATAAAGAAGAAATAGATACAATATTAGTGAAGGTAGGTTTTTATGAAAATTGTTTTATAATAAATTCTTTGTCACATTCAAGCTTTACACAGTTTGTAGATCTGATCTTCTATAAATCAAGTTTTTAACTCTTGTTTTGAAATACACCTGAAGTAGGTTTTAAAACTCTTTCTTCCCCTCAGTACCCCTTAATACTTAGGATAAGCTTCCATCTTCTATTCTTCCAACTAATGAATAACTCTAGCTTCCAAAGGATTTATCATCTCTGAGTCATTCAAGACTACTCAAGTTCAGACTTCTGCAACTACTCTTACCAAGCTTCCACTCTGCTTTTAAACCATTAAAAAAAAGTGACTATTTTTTTTGTGGAATAGCATGCTTGATCAGACAGCCCACACTGACCAGGTTACTCAAGTAACCAGAGATACTGTCACGTTTATTTCACTTACTTTCCACTCTGAAGCTATGTTTTGGAAAGACTTAATTTGTCTTATTTCTGCTGATATTTCTGAATTCTGTTTTCAGAAACATGTCTATGAAAATCAGAAATCTGCAAATGCAAATTCACTTCAACATGCGACATCTAATTTACCAGTGCAGGAAAAAAAAACCAAAAAATTTTTAAAATACCATTTATATATTCCTTAATTTATTCCTTAATTCTACTATATTATAAGTGATTAAATATACTAGCTACATGACCAACATATTTGTAGAAACATGAAAATTAAACAACAAGTGACATATTTAAGGACTGACCCCAAACATTCCCTTTCTTACCAGCACGTTTCCCATTTATAGAAAAAAACATGAGTATAGACATGGCTGTTAATATCTATGGAAACACTAGCAAATACTATTGAAAAATGTATATTTTTGCTTCAAAAAAGGATCAATAGAATGCTATAAACACATAACGATTATTTTAAATGGATCAGAAGTATTCTGATAGTATCCAGGCAAAATAAATAGTAACTTATTTCCAAAGAACAAATATAATATTTCCATTCCTTTTACATTTTTAAATAACTGGAATGTACATAAGGATACCAATATTCATAGATAAAGAGATAGAGAGAGCTAGAGAGAGGAAGGTAGATATAAAATACACATATACACATACTTCTATATTGGGTAAAATAAAAGGGAAAACTGTCAAAGTTGTATTTGCCTTCCTCTATCCTGGATGAGTACATTAAAAACACCATTGATTTTTACAAGAAATTCACAATAATTTTTAAAATCTCAAGCTACTTGTGCCAGTGTCTCAAGGTTGAAGAATTACTAATTGTTTGGAAATTTCTTAATTATCTTGATAACGGGCTTATGAAACATTACACTGACAAATATTTAAAAGAATAGATGCATTTGCAGTGAATCAGCTGTGATCCAATGCAAATATGCGTGGAGTTAACTGGAAATAAGGCAAAAGGGCAAAAAATTAACAACTACTCCAAAACTGGAGAACATACAAACCTGAAACAAAAGCAGATATAGAAATTGATTTTGCCTCTTCCACGACACATTGTGGAATCTTCCAAGGAATCATAAATCATTCAGTAAATTATTGATAACAAATCTGACCTCACGGAAAATCTAGGTACACATTGCATGGCCAGCTCTAAAGAGAATGCAAAAAATAAGAGGCAGAAGCAAAAGAGGCACAAAGGAGTTTTTCCTTTCCTAGAAAAATCAGTCACAACAGGAGGGGCAGCACCCTGCAGAAAGCAATCTGCAATACCTTGAAGATACACCTGTGGTTTATCACCTCCATTTCAAAGGTCTGGTTTGATCTCAAGCTGGTGTGTAGACCTCAAGGAAGCTTTCATTTAGCTGTTGCTTTTGCAAGAGGGGGGATTAACGCAGCTGTCACCCCACCTTCTGAGAAGCAGATGTTGCTCAGCAGCAGCTCCATACAAAAACAGATTCTCGGAGTTTTGGAAGTGTTTAGGACACAACTGGCTGGAAGGGTTACCTCCCCCTGTGGCTAGATTTTCCTTGTAGGAAAACCAGAGAAGATAATTCACTTAAGAATAGCTATTGCTTGGAGAGTCTCCCTTGGAGACGTGCTCAGCAAAGCAGAAGCTGTGAGTATAAATCAGCCTCCGGTGTTCACAAGCCATCTGCTCCTTCCAGAGGCGAGGACAATTTTAGGAAGTTTGTGTGACAAAAGCCTGCAAGGGGACTCCTGTCTTCTTTCATTTCTTCATTCCTTCTTCCAGCCCTGCTAGTTTTTCCCCATCAATCATCAGCAGACTATGCAAGCTTCATATCCTCCTCTTTTTATCCGCATCTGCAAACACTTTACTTGTCAGGTTAGGAAAGCAGCTTGCGCTCTAGCACTTTCTCCCCAAGGCTGCTATGCTGTTGCCAGAGCTGCTGATGCTAGAGCTGAACGCAGCTCCAAAGACACCAACCTGCCAGCTCTCAGTCAGTTCTGCCTTTCGCTCTCACTCAGGGTCACCTCGTCCGAGCGATCAGAGCCTGACTGGGTCAGTGAAGAATTAATTTGGAAAGAGCCATACACAAGGCAGAAGACGTTATGGGGCAATTTTGTTTGTTGCTTTATTTAGCTGCACCCAGGCATTCAAGAACTGGCACGGTACTGCCATTTTCAGAGAAGTCTCTTCAGCATTTTAATCCAATTCTTTTTATTTTCATACCCTTGAAGCTTGACTTGAAGTAAATGGCTTCCTCCTTCACAACACACCAAGAAGTTAGCTCTCATAAAATGCCAAAATTTGCATTCTGTATCTGAGAAAAGGCCAGTCTGGTAAGTAATCTACCAGGTCAGGCTTCCTCCTGTGAAGAGGAACTGGTTGGAGGAGACAGGAAAGAGCCTCTGAACCTCTTTCCATTCTACTGAACTTCAGGCTGGGCAGGATGAACTGACCCAAGCGTAACTCAAGAGCAGCTTCAGGGTTGCTCTTAATCTCAAGCAGCGACTGAAAACACCCACACAGTGGTCTGCATCTTCATAAAGAAATAAATAAAACACAATGTTTTACACACAGAAATGAACTGAATGTCCCAGGACTTATCAGGTAATTAATCCTGGCATTGATTTCTTTGTAGTGACAACACCAGGTTATAGATTTCTATTTAACATTTACAGTTTTGAAGTAAATGTTTGCACTGTTTTCCCCAAATACCTGATTTCACAAGCTAAAAAGGGACTCACTTGTTTCTCACCTCATCTGTTAAGTCAGGCAGCCCACGTGGTCAGCAGAAAACACTCTGAGGACTCGGCGTTGCTCTCCTGTACGCGAAGAAACCACAACCGTCTTTTCATGATGCCTTTCACAACACTTGAACCGCCGCACCGAAGATTAATAGGGTTGTGCAGGTGTCACTGATGGCACAATCTGAAGACAACCACACAAAGATGTGTTGGAGACATAATAAAGCCTGCAGAGACTCTATTATCAGCAACGAGACATGAAATGGAAAGAACCCAGGTTGACTGTCAAGAGCCTGGGGTGAATGCGCTGAGCAGGCTGCCACAAAAAAAAAAAAAAAAAAAAAAAAAAAAAAGAAAAAAGTGTTTGAAGATGCTGTTTCTGAGTCGATTTAATCAACTGCACAGTTCCTGGGAGTTAAAGAACTTACAGGTACCAACTTCAGCTGGATTGATCTTAGAAACACAAATTGAAAAAAGACCCAATGCTAGAAGCAGCAGGCCACATCATTTCACCCTCAACGAGATGGCAAATGCCAGGCCCATCACATACATGGAATTCACCTTTTCTGGTCTCCAAGAATTAGTTTAGTCCCAACAGCTCCCGTCTCAAACACCACATGCAGAGATGACCTGCACTGCCTGTAAGTTTCACAGCTCTTTCTGAGCCTCACCGTGCCCTTCCCCATTCTTTTCCTACCTCCTCCAGCACCACCATCTATTATTCTCCCCATGAGGTGATTCCTTGCAGGCTTCCCTTACAAGATAAAGTACCTTGCAAATTCAGACTATCCTCAACCGCAGCCTAACATTCACCCATCTTAAGTAAAGAAAAAGAGAAGCACTCACTCCCTTCTCCTTCATCTTTCCTGCTTAGACCTTTCCTTAGGTCAAAGAGAAGCGGAAATTCTTCGTACATAAAGCAGCATTCACACCGATGAGCGATAGTTGTTTGGGTAGCTTATTTCACAGCTGATTTAACCCTAGATATATTTGAGTCATTCTCCTCACACAAGTAAATCGCCTACAGCCAGATAAACACCTGAAGCAGCTAATACTAATTAACAACTACAGCCCAGATCCTACTCACACACACAGCTCCAAGGGTCTGGACCCCAGAAGCTGTCTGTCCTGAAAACCATTCCAGGAGCCAGCTGCACACGCTGGGTCCAGCTGAAGCACACGGCAACCGCTTCACGCTACATATAGTTTTTGAAAACAGCAGCCGTACACACATGGGAAAAATACAGGGTTTTTAATAACCTTGCTTTAGAGACAGAAGAAATAATAATGCTGGTTTCTTCCAGCTGTCCACTAAGACAACTGAGTTCATAAACAAAAAGTTCATAGTCAAAGTGTAATAGATTTTGCTTCCTCAGGCAATGCAATGCTATGAAAGTGTTTAAAAAAGGACTTTTCTCTGGGTAATCAATAAAGCTTTCACAGAAAGATTGGTTCTGTTCCAAAGACTTTTTCAGCTGCTTGCACAAGGCTCCCAAACACCAAATAAGTCTTTTAGTAATTTTTATCTTCTAACTCTCTCCCATTTCTTTATAACCCGTCCTTAAAATACACTGAATTTAATGGTGAAAGATTTATTTAAATCACATTGTAAAAAAAAAAAATTAACTCATAGTTTGTAATCCAAATTATATACAAGTTCAGTCTTAATGACAGAAAAAAAACCCCCAACTATTTTATAGTGTATTTCATTGTATCCTCATTTTAAAATGTGTGCAGGGAGTATTCTGCAGGTAAAGACTAACAATAATGTCCAATATAAGTAGAACTTAAAATATATCCCATAACAACATACGTATTTTCAAAACGTACATGTGAGAACCAGCTTTTCCCTCCAATTTTTAACCTCCTAACTACCAATGAGGTGTTGTTGGGTTTTTTTTAACTTTACATAAATTTCCATTAAAAACTGGAGATTTAAATTGTTAATATAACCAAAATCAGATTATTGCATTCTTATCAAAATAAATTTACATAGATTTCTCACTTTTGGTCTTTATCACAGAATTTTATTTTTCAAGGTAAACACAAGGCAGAATTTTGATTGGGCATAAAAAATCTAAAACTATAAAAAAGTTAATTTGGGCTTTTATATACAGTAACACTGTAATCAATTCAGATAGAAATTTATTACTCCTTCACCCACTGTAGTGCTTACCCGCTCACTACTGACCACGGACATCACCATGTGTAATCCAACGGTTTGGTCTACAGCATGGATTTCCCCATATTTTTCCTAAGTGAGAACAAATTTTGTTGCATATACCTCAAAATAATTCACCAGACTTCACAAGATTTCCCCAGGTTTCTCTTGCCATAGCAGAGCGCTTGATTGTTCTCCTGTTGCCTTGGCAAATGCTATGAAATAAGAACATCACAACATACAATGCCAATCTGAAGGACAGCATCTCAGTATGCTCTGCAAAAAGATAAGAAACTCCGTGCAGACAGAATGGTGGTGTGGTGAAGAGTGGGTGCTCACCTGTGGTCTTCTTCAGGATAAAGGATTCAAATAAAGATTACGGAGGGCAAAAAAAAAAAAAAAAAAAAAAAAAAAAAAAAAAAAAAAAGAAAACCATATTTTTATTTGTAAGCTAAGCAAGTCTGAAGTGGAAATCGGTGAACTGTATCAAACAAGGAACCCTCCCGAGTCCCCATCCCCTCTGTCTCCTCCAGGAAAGGGCTGCACTTCTGGCTTCCCTAAGACTGGAAATTTTTAAACGAGGCTACATGGCTCATTTGAAACCAGAGTCTACATTTGGGATGATGCTCTCCGTATTCAACACCATGTAACGTTCAAGTCCTTCTGACTGGAGGATTCCACTTCATAAGCCTGAATAGCAAGCCTGGATGTTTTGTGTATATACAGTTCAGGAGCTGCTGTATTTTTTTTTCATGCAATAATTTATTAAAAATATTGTAGAATATTTTTCAGTGATAAACATTTTGCAACTAATGGGTCTGGCTCACGCGTCCTTGGCAAAGCCAAATCCTGAATCACTGAACGTTAACTGATTTTCCATAAAACTTCATTTGTTCACTCTCCAATGCTGCATAGCAAGAACAGTTTTAAACAATCTACTTTAACCAGCTGTCTACTACCTTGCCTTTCATTTTCTCCAGAAATTAAATATAGCAGTGTATCTTTAACATTTATTATGAAACAAATTTAAGTGATTCAGATAAAACTATTTTGAGCCCTGCTGTTATGTATATAATGGTGTAAGAGATAATCCAAACTCAGGCAGTAAATGTGATGCCATAAAACATAAAAAATATGTTTTATTGTGAGAAACACGTACTCTTCAGACATAACTGATTTAATATATGTTTTGGCACTATACGTTAGATGTTGGATTTTCATAGTTACCAATAGCTGTGATACCTGAATACTTAAACTACCGACACTTTGTGTAACTGCACACGCAAGAACACATTGGCTTTTGTTTATTAATAAGAGGAGGATAAGGTTTTAAAACAGAGGGAGGTAGATTTATATTAGAGAAAAAATTTTTACACTGAGGGTTGTAGAACACTGTCCCAGGTTGCCCAGAGAGGCGGTGGATGCCCCATCCTTGAAAACATTCCAGGCCAGGTTGGACGGGGCTCTGAGCAACCTGATCTGGTTGGAGATGTCCCTGCTCCTTGCATGGGGGTTGGACTGGGTGATCTTTGAAGGTCCCTTCCAACCCAAACCATTCTATGATTCTATGATCAACTACACGTGCATGCCAAGTAAGAACGGGTGGGATCCAAGCCTTGCTTCCCTGTGATGAACCCAGACAAAACGTATTAGTGTGCTGAATGGAAGTGAAATTCCACTTACCTGAGGATAAAATCAGAAACTCCTCAGGCTAGAAATTTCAGATGGACTTCAACCTAACGTAAAGAAATATTTCGCAATTGTTTGAGTGAAGTCCAGGTTTGGATCCGGAACATCATTCCAAATGCATTTGGTGGGTTAAGCAGAGGCATTCAATATTGTCTGGAGTTCTTCACGCTTCCCATCATAGTAATTTCTCAGAGCAAGCTGGCACCACAGACAATCTGTCCCTTCTTCCATGGTTGCACAAACCTCCTTTCTTCGCTTTTCCTTTCCAGCTTCAGCCAGCGAGTGGCCAACAGCACTAAGGATCGTAGACACTCTTGCCTCCTTCCCACCGCCTCACGCTCAGAGGAATGTTACTCTGTTCAGATAAGCAGAAGATGTACTTGCCATGAAAACAAGGATCTGACATCAAACAAATTTGTCTGCAGCTACACACTTAGTACCTTAACATGTCAATGGGCGATCACTCCAGCAGTATTTGAATTTCAAAAATAGAATTGCAGAATAACCTGATATCTGATTCCCAAAAGAATTCAGATACATATCTGGTAAAAACCTGTATCTCTATTAGTTATTGAAATTTTCACCAGCTCAAGATGTATCTTCAATACATTCACACTTACGCTACGTTAGCTGATTTAACATTTAGTACAGAAGATGAGTAATAACGATTTAAACTATATGGTTTCAAACTGGAAGAATAAATAACTTCATTTTCTCTTTGAACTACATAACAGTGCTGCAATATTTAATTTATTACTATAGCAATCAGTACTTTGCACTGCAAACAAAATAAGAGTGTGGAAATCAATTTAAATTTCTTCATATTTTCATTCTGTCAGTAGATTTACAGAACTGCATAAATTGATACAGTTCATACTACTTGGACTGATATTTAAGACCGGGGGAAGGGAGATGTATATTTATAATGTAAATGTAGCGGGGGGAAAGCTTTTGGAAATTAGGATCTCTTCATAGATCCTCACCTGACTTGTACAGTTGCTGAAATTAGGCCTTTGTAGACTAAGAACACTGTGATAATAAGATGAATTTTGAGAAGATACCACAATAAAATGAATCATGGATGTATTTCAGAATGGAATTCACTGGTCTGTTGTATTAAAATGCAATCTGGTAACAGACATACATGACAGGGAGATAATGAATGATACCTACAATAACCAATGAAAAACCTCACTGAAATAAGAATAGTTTAATACTGGAGCAGCACATTTCTAATTTAATATTACTTTCTCAATAACCTTGACTAAGCATTAAAAACTGTAATTTAGATATTATCAAATATTTATTTGCAATATGAACAACAGACTGTATACGTTGGGAGAAACTAAATTAGTTCAAGACATTTTTGATTAAAACCACAACTGTTAGTTTAGCGTTTCCCATGGCTGCAAAGCAGATGTTTTAAATACAGTAATTTCAGTAAGTATGAGGAAAAAAAAAAACATTTTGGCAATGGGAACTTTGTAGATACTGCAAGTAGGTACTGGTAAGCACACATTTCCAAGCCAAGCAACAATCAGTGCACTGCCAAACGTTGTATCACACGAAGCTAAGGAGCCCCACGCTCTGCCTTGTCTCTAGGATCATAGAATCACATGGTTGGATGGGACCTATAAGATCATCTAGTCCAACCGTCTTCCCACTACCATTGCTGCCACAGCTACTAAACCATATCTTGTAGCTCCTCATCAAGCCGCCTCTTGAACACTGCCAGGTACGGCGACTCCACCACCTCCCTGGGCAGGCCATTCCAGTGCCTGACCACTCTTTGGGAGAAAAGGTTTTTCCTCACGTCCAACCTAAACCTCCTCTGGTACAACTTGTGGCCATTTCCTCGGGTCCTGCTTGTTGCCTGGGAGAAGAGGCCAAACCCCTGCTCATCACAACCTGCCTTCAGGAAGCTATAGAGTGCAATGAGATCTCCCCTGAGCCTCCTCTTCTCCAGACTAAACAATCCCAACTCCCTCAGCCGCTCCTCATAAGACTTGTGCTCCAGACCCCTCACCAGCTTTGTTGCCCTTCTCTGGATGAATGTATGTAGGTACAGAAAGAGAGAAGCAAGAGCCAACAATCCCAGAGCAGCATTCATTCAACATTAAAGCACAATTCTACTCTAAATGAAATGCCTTTTTATTTAACTAATTTATTTATTTATATATTTTATTTATTTTATTTGAGTTACTACCTGTATAAATTCATGGACATGGTTGATTTTCCTAGTAACTAAAATAAACGGTTATTCATTTCAAGTCCTGCTAGCGCTGCAAAGCTAACAGAATCCTAGGAAAGTGAGCTGGTCTCAATCTTGGCTTTGGCATTGGCACAAACTGAGCTGTCACTGCAAAATCTTCATGACTGATGAGGCATAAACCAGAAAAGGCATAGCTTTGGCTTTCAGACTACAGCCAAAACTTCCAAAGTTTTGCTAACATCTTTTCTTCTCTTTTGTTTCTGACAATTAAACATATTTAATACAAAGTCACCGCGAGCAACGTATATGCAAGCACATACCATTTTTATACTGTATCAAGGCAGGATCACAGTTGAGATGAAGCACTAAAAAACAGGAATAACATGCAATTCCAGGATTAAAGATTATTCTCACTGCTGATATAGTCCCTTCTCACAGTCTATGTATTTTAGCGAGTGCTCTCCACCCCCTGATTACTGATGGCATTTCTGCCATGAGATGAACTACCAAAGTCTGGTTTCATAATTCTGCCCTCTCTCCACTGTCTCTGACAGCATTTTTAGGCTTTAACTGACCTAAAAAAAAGGCTAGGATCCATACCTTCTGCATATTACTGAAAATGCCAAAAAAGGTTCCACTAAAAATAGTACTCGTGAGAAACTAGGATTAAAGAGATACAAGGCCTCCACTGAACTCAGCAGTATAATTCTTATCAACTTTACAAAGCCAAGATTTCATCCCTTTGCTTACTGACACTGTTGCAACTTCTTGCCTGGTTTATGAGTGTGGAAACTCAACATTTCCTTCACATTTTATAGCTTGGACTGCCAGCACTTGGCATTCTTTGGACATGAGACACTAGCTTACCTTCTTCCAGCCTGAAGAGCTGAACAAAACGTAACAGCACTCCTTTATTTGTTAACGTCTCTCAGCGGTGTCAGCTCACTAATATTGCATTGTACTGCATTTATGCAACAGATTAAGGAGATATTTTCAGCCTGGAAGAAAATGAACAATGACAAGCTGAAGAACTCTGACAGGCACACATCACCTGCTCCATCTCTTCCATGATGACAATAGCAAGAGCCTTTCTCCTGCAGAGCCCTCCTCTTTGCACGCTGGCTTATCCATGGATGGATAGATGGGAAGGTCAGAAACCTTCTGCTCTTGTACCTACCATGTCAAGATGGGCTGTACTTACATCTGCTTTTTTTTCTGGGTAGGCTTATCCAGCATCACAGCAACTCCTCTAACTTCTTGTCCTGCACCAACTAGTACAAAAAGCATGCTCATCACTGTTGGCATAGCTTTCACTTACATTACGCTTATAAACTTGTGTCAAATAGTGTTGAAATGATTTTTTTTTCTTTTCATTTCTGTTTTTTTTTTTTTTTTTCCTACAAGGACATCCCCCAGGGAACATTTTCTAACGTAAATACAAACTGTCATGCGATAATAATAATGTTGCAGTATGCAGCTGGTGGTTAAAACACGTAAAAAATGAAATATGTGAAATTGACTGCAATAACAGAGGTCAAGATAAATCCAATAGCTGCTTTCTGCAGTTTGAGGTGAAAAAGGTAAACATTCTAAAATAAAGTTGTTTAAAATGTGTTCTATGCTACTTTAATTCAAACTACAGCAGTAGTTTCCCATTTCTAATTGGCACAGAGCAAAAGATCTCCTTTAGCACCTCTGTGTGTTTATAAGTCCCGTACATTTATCAGGATTTTATTCCACGGATGCCGCAATATTTTTGTCTTGGAAAACCTGGTCCGTTAGTAGCATCCTCAAAATTTCTGAGGTACTCTGCAGTCAGACCATAACACATGACATATAATTAACACCTTTAAAATTTCTCTGAATTGAGTAATTAGATACCATCTTGTATGCCTACTACAATGTTTTGCACATGAATTACTTTTAAACCACTGTGAGATTCAAGCAAGAATTTGACAGAGAAAAAAAGGTAGTAACTCTTATGAGTAATTTAGGCACGTCAAAAATACAAATTGTTACCTTACTTTTTTCTTTTTATGATTTGTAACATAATAATAGATTACATCTGCGCTATTTTCTACTTTGGTTACGATTTTTGTCATTCAAGTGAAGACAGAATAAGAATGAACATAAATTCTTATTGTTCTACATAAACTATTTGCATAATAGTCTTCAAAAGGAAATTAATAGAAAACATATTTTAAAAGTGCAATTCTAATAACAAGAACTGGAGCATTAATGGAAAAATCATATAAAATTAATTAACGTATATGTAGTTCTGGCACAATTATGTAATTCTCCACGCTGCAACATCCAAGAGCAACTAAAATACAGTGACCTTGAAGTCTTCAAAATAATGGAAGATTTCTACCTTTCTTCTCCATTATCACAGTCAGTGTCATTACAGTTAACTTACCTGGTGCCATTTTCCAGTCTAGTTATAATTCTTGTCTGTCCTAGTTATAATTCTTGTCACAGAAATGAAGAATTTGAAACCTTTTACAGATCATTTTTAACATTCTGCATTTGGTTTCGTTGGTAATTCCACCTCCACATTCATCTACAGGCACAATCTCATGAATACATATGTAAAGGTTCACTGAACCAACCAAATGAAATATGGAATATTAACAAGATGAAACTTCCTTCTCCTTGCTGAACAGCATGTTACTACATATCACTAGCAGACACACCAATTCTCATAAATCATGCTGTGACACGCATAAGAAAGAAAACAGTAGAAAACTAAAAAAAAAAGTCATCGGTGTGCTTTTCAAGTAATGTTAGAGTCATTCTTAGATGCCTACAAATACAATTAGATCACAATACGTACGTGTATCTCACTAGGCATGGAAGAGATTATCTTGTTGCCCTATGTTTTAACTTAGAATGATGTACTCCAGATAACTTTGCACCCTAAAATGGCACAGGCTCTGAAGTTCTAAAGACAATCATGATCTCTGCACACTGCTACATATACCTCAAGTTTTAGCTTTGAGCTTCCCAATAAGCAGAGCTACTCAACAGCACTAAGAAAACCCTGAAGAACATTCCTTGGTGACTTACGGGTGATCGGCCAACATCTCAGCCATGGTGCCAGGCAGCTCTTAGAGAATCAGTTCTAATATTCTTACAGCTTTTGGGAAGCCTTGCATCTGAAAATGACAGATATCAGCATCGTTATTTTCTTGTTACATTTCTCAACTTATTTGATAAATGTAAATCCACAAGGAAAATCAGTTACAATATCGATAAATTAATGACTTGTCTACCCTGTAGAGCACAGGGAGCCTAGATACAGCATTTCCAATGTAGTACATAACCAATTGGTACCACGCAGAGCAGAAAGAAAACATCATGTTTCTCATATCAGACAAGAAGGCATTCATTATCTTAGGTGCAGGAATGTGCTACTGTGAAAATACCCTTTACAGTTCTAGAAGGAACACAGATGATGATGGATCAAAACCATGACCTCCATTTCATCAAATGGTATGGCCTTACTCCTAATTCCATCCAAAATCCATCATTCCATGAATTCTGCCATACGGACAAAGGTCAGCAAACACACCAACAGAGACCGTTAAGATTTCTTAAAGTGACTTTTCCTTCAAGTATTGCAAAGTTTCAAAAATCCACGCAGCACGAAGGAACTGCTCAAGAGCACGAGGACTTTGCACGCTTCATTCGGCAGCAAAAAGTCATTCAGTCCTGGTGCAGATCACCAAAGAGGGATCGGACCTCCTCATACCACCCTGCCGCCTTGCTCCGGCTCTCAGGACTTCACAGGAGCACTTGTGGTGGCAGCAGTCACAACCTAGCAGGCAGGTGGAAGCACCCCGTGCACCCTCACAGCACAAAGCTTGGAAACGCGTGTCAACGTGGCAGGCACTAGCAGGAGAAGGCTCACAGGCTTTTATATCCAGAAAATCCGTGCTAGTACTAAACCTCTCCTTGCAAAGAAGCCTCTTGCCAGAGAGATGCACTGTGTCCCTTTTTTTTCCTCCTTGTGATGTGCAAGGTCTAATTCTCTTGAAGCACAGAATTGATAATAGGCTGCAACGAAGCATCACAAGCAGAGTCCCATCCCTTTTCTGTCCAACACACGTGACAGGTATGAAACAAAGCCAACACAAGCACTAAAACACTGGGAAATGCAAAATGTAGGCAGACCACACTACCCACGTGCATCTGCTCTAAATACAGATTTACCTGCCTGAAGACAGACTTTTCTAAGAGGTCTTCTGCTTAACAGAGTGGTCAATGCTCAGATAAATGGGCAGCCAGTCAGGATTTCGCTTTCCTCCCTTTGTTTAATACGTGACCTCAGGCTTTCTTTACTAAACGCTATTCTGCTCTGCATATAGATTCTAAATGTCATAGTGATTCATGTACATTTATTCACTTAAATAAACAAGGACTTGCATTTTGTCATCTGGGAAAAAAAAAAAAATCCACACTAATGTCCCTCATAATTTTAGCTCCTGATTTTTAAAACGGGAATCTTCACTGAGAACTCACTTGCTTCAATAGACTTTCTCCTATTTTAGCATAATAAAGAAGCTCCCTATGTCTTTTGTCTGTTAGAGAGGGACTTTTTCCAACCTTGCTCATTTTTAGATTAATTGGTAACTCCAGCATAAGGGATGTGCAACTGCACTATACTCGCCAAGACGCGTGAGGGTCCTGAAACTCACACAATTGTGCTATTTCAAAATTTCATAGACTCATTTTAGTTTTTTTCCCACCACCCCTCTTTAGAGTGATGCAAAATGCAATGACACGGAGCACATAAGAACTCAATCAAATAAAAACTGTAATTTGTATCACAAACTAGATTGAAGAGATGTTTGTGAATGTTTCAGTATTTTTATTTCTCAACTTGTTTTTATGTCCATTTTGAGACACAGCTTCAGTGCTATCAATGATTCAGAGAAGCATTCGCAGTATCTCTGCTGCATTATGAACTTTCATATGTACGCAGATCCATCCATCGAGTCATCTACACAACTAATGTAACTAATGTTTGCCATTTTTTATTCTATCAGAGGTTCATGACTTATTCAAAGCTATTTCACAAAGATGTTTTCTACTCCTACTAGACTGGTGACTGCAGAAAGTAAAGAAAACAATATTAACTTTTTTTTTCTAAAGAAATAACATATGCTGCTGGACAACTACTTAAAAAAATAGATTTGCTGATATATGGGATTCATATGTTAGTCTATTTTTCTTCTCAGCAAGGATAGAACAGAAAATCATAGGCTGTGTAGTTTATGTTTCATTTCCATTCCTACATATTACCTTCGTAGTTTAAACAACAGGACAGGGTAGTGTTCAAAAAAATAGAGCCGAGTAGCTGTGGTATATAGTATTGCATCTGGACGCTATCCATTTTCAAGAAGTGCCAACTACATGACTGAATTTGGATCCAGTTTGAGGAGAAGCCAGGATATTTCCAACACTGTCAGTTTTAAACTTGACTATTTTTCTCTTCCTTTGTTTATAAAAGCATGTAGATTTATGAGAAGAAAAAGCTGTTCTGAATGTGATGCGTTTATAGTCAACAAGATGGTCTAGAGTGGCTTGGACTTTCAAACATTTGGATTGAATTTCAGCTGTGTCTCAGCACAACAACTGATTATCATAAAAATAATTCTACCTTCATCTGAAGTCTATCAGACCAGACAACTCAAAATGTTTTTAAGAGCTAGGCTATTTTAACCTTTTTGTACAATGCCAATTTACCAGATGGAGAAAGAAAACTCTAGCAGGCAAATAATGGAATTATTATGTAACACTAAACTATGAAGGTTTCTTCATAGAAAAAAAAAAAAAGTTATGTGTGTGCTTCACAGAAAAAAAAAAATGCATGTTTGTGTGCACATGTGTACATGTCTGTGTGTAGTATAATAGCTGAATGTTTTTCATTTGAGAAAGCTATTTCAGCAAAAACGATTTTTTTTTTATGTTCATATAGGTTTTGCTGAAGTTCCTATGAAAAAAAAATAAACGAGTAAAAGAAGCAGTTCTGCTAACACATGAATTAATAAAATCTACTTCCTGATGAGTTTAGTTTGCTGGTTGCTTATGTCAGTGTCAAAGGAGGCCTGGCCAGAGTCCTTCCAACTGCTGAAGAACAGAAAGGTATCTCTCTTAGAAGTGTCTGGCAGTGTTTGTTCAATCCAAAATGGCATGAGCTGCAAATTCTCTTTTAGCTTGGTCATTTCTGAGCAGGAGTAATAACTTCCTACTCAACAGACATCAAACAGAGACCCCCCCCTTCCCCTCCTCCAGTTCTCCTGCCCTCCTTCCCCCCCCTCCATCTCTTCC
This sequence comes from Tetrax tetrax, assembly GCA_009806455.1. Taxonomy (NCBI): domain Eukaryota; kingdom Metazoa; phylum Chordata; class Aves; order Otidiformes; family Otididae; genus Tetrax; species Tetrax tetrax. The sequence continues at coordinate 53,916 of WHYT01017052.1, forward strand.
ACCATTTCCCATGTGATTGCACATGGGATGTTTTTAGCACGGTTTTCCCAAAACCATGCTAAAAAGCTTGTCAAAAACATAAAAATCAAGATTTACCCTTCCCATGT
>WHYT01017052.1:67559-131848 GCA_009806455.1 Tetrax tetrax
AAAAAAAAAAAAAAAAAAAAAAAAAAAAAACAAAAACCAAAAAAAACCAAAACACCCAAACATTTTCTAATACAGAATGAGAGCTTCAGTACCTAGAAATCCAGCTCAATTTGACTGAAAACGATATTTTCTAAAGATTTCCACTTGATTCTTTCTACAAGTATCCAGATTTTTCATTGACTCACATGGCAACTTTTTTGGTACTTCAAGACTTGTTGATGGTGTAAGCCATGGAAACTGAGCAGTGTAGGCTTCATTTCTTAGTGAAACTTAAATCCAAGATAAACATCCACAAGTGATTAACTTTGCTTCTTCTTAGGCCATTTTGTACAAAATCACGGTTAAAAACTTTAACTTCACTCCAGGTGATGGAAACTATTCATCTATTTTAACAGGGCCAAGATTCCACCTACACATTTTCACTTACCAGACATTCTGCGCAGCCCTCCAAACAAACCTAATTACATTCTACACATGGAAAATGCCAGGACAAGATACTTAGGAATTAAAATAGCCAATTTCACCCTTAAAAAGCACAATTGATTGGCACAAGGCTTTACTGATGCAAAAGTCACCTTCCCTGATGCAAAAAAACCAGCTAGTGCTCTGCTCTAAAATTGGTTGTAGGACTTACTCATCGTCAAAGAGCTCTACTGGATTCAGCTGAATGCACTCAGCTACACATTTCTCTAATACAGTTCCCACTATGGAACTTCAGTGCAGCAAACCAAGGGAAATTTTTTTCAAATACAGGGGAAAAATATTACTGTTAACCATCTTTTTACAAAAATAATTAGATAGTACCAAAAAATGCACTGAACTATCAACGCACAGCTGGGACCATCATACAGCAAGCACAAACACAGTACGTTGTGGCAGAAAGGGGAATGCTTTAAGATAGAGGTTGGGAAACAGTTGGAATTGATAATACTGGAGTTAGCCAGCTTAACCAGGGATAGGAAAATGGCCTATTTTTTTCTGGAGTTCACTGACTGTGCAAGCTATTTGCTTGATAACATTGCCCATTTTTCTTGCTTTATGCACATCGATTTCCAATCCACAAAGCTTTGGACGTTCTCATTTGTCTTCCAAGGGTAAATCTATCAGGAACAATGCTGTCCTCTCATTTAAGGAAAAGGAAGAAGGAAGGAAGACCAACCAATGCCTTTTTATTTTTCTTTCCCTCCACATGCTGTGCAAGAGTGATTCAGAGAAACAGGCATTAATTACTGAAAGGAAGGTAAGTACGATAGGGTCGAAGTTGGTTGTTCCTGGTGGGGTTTTTTGAGTGACAAAAACGAAATGGTATCTTCAGTTACATTGCAGAGTTCACTGATTTCAGTGAAAAATGTGATGATGGAAGAATGAAGGAAAAAAAAAAAAAAAAAAAAAAAAAAAAAAAAAAAAAAGGAAATGTGGCAACACCAAGAGGCACAAAAACAGAAACTGGAAGTGCAACAAAGGCTAAATACCAGGAAAAAAATGCTTCTCTTTCTCCTTAAGCTGATTCATTTGGCCTAGTTTTACGCTGACATAATCTCACTGGTTATATAAATTTATACTTTAATGTAACTGTAATCAAACAGACGAATGGCATACTATCAATTTTATTTATATTTGTGGCTGCTTTGATCTTAATTGGGCTTTATTCTCCACTGCTTTTAATACTACATGGGTGACATCGAAAAATAGTAAGCATAAGGCACACATTGTTTCCTAAATTCACAAATAGGTAAGGGAAGAAATATTTTTTTTCCCCAATTAAGCAACAGACAGACAAAATGACCTTCAGGGACTGAATGCTCATTAAAAATTCCATTACTATTGACAGGCATGAGGGGCTTCATTACCCAAAACATCGTAAAAAAATGTTACCCTGACTCTGGTCAGGGTAGCAATCCTAACCAACTTTTGTTAATCTCTCTCTTTTTTAATATTATCTTTTAAAATATTTCACCTTAAACTATTCATAAAATGAATCACTCTGACACGCATTTCAAGACAAAAATAATACTTACTCTGAATACCCCAGGCACACAGCTTGTAACGCTATGTTTTCTTAGGAGACAGAATATATTTATGTAATTATGTGTATATATCGACAAAATGTTCTCTCTGAAAAAGCTTTCTACTAGAACTGTGTCAGTTTAAAGACAGAAGAAAATGAAGAGAGTTACCTGTCCATAATGGTAGAAAATCTTATCTTTTGTTTACTTTGGCTGTAGCAGGCAACACAATACTGGAAAAGGCTAATTCACAGCTGGAGAATCACAGAGTCACAGCTGTGAAGGCAGAGTTCACAGCACACAGAACACAATGATCTCATTTTGGTGTGTGTTCCTCCCCTCCTCCTTTTTTTCTTTTTTTTTTTTTCTTCCAATCACAGTAAATAAAATTATCTACAGCAAGACGGTGCAAGGTAACATCATCTTACACTTCCATCTAAGCTCTAGAAAATGCAACGGCACACAGTAGACAGCTCAGGAAGAGACAAACTTGAACAAGTAAGCATCCAAATTACTGTAGTAGAACTTCTAAGCAATTGTTTCATGAGTCTTTAAATACATATTAAAGGTGAAAACCCAGAAAACTGTCTTAAAGCAGGTAAAAGTTTTCCACAGCCATCTAAACTGCAGCCTGATACTTAAGGCAACAGTAAATAAATAGGGTTCGTAACAATAATTTACAAAATACTAAAATACCTTCGTTTCCAACGTACTGCACAGTCTAGTTTAACTCTTTTCTTTCATATTTAAATTAAATTCTTCTATCAAATACTTGACCAGACAATGTCACAAGGGCTAAAATATTCAACAGGAAAGACACAGAAGGGAGGAATGTTTGGCCTAAACAATGCACTATCAGGGACCTGTCAGTGACTGTTTTCACATCTAAGCTTGGGTTCTCTCCTGGCTCTCTAAATTACCATCACCTAATGCTTGAATCAAATTACTTGGTTCCAAATCATCTGGCCCGCAGTTCTTTCAATGCCATTTTGACAGTTCTAAGAAAATTCCAATTACTCTGAAAGTCTTCAGTAAAGCACCTTCATTTAAATATAGCAAACATTTTTGTTACCAGCCTACAGAACAAAATGATTAATTCTAATTCTTTCAAATTTTCTATGAGCACCATCTGGTCATTGTGATTGTTGCTATTTTACTTATCAACATGTTTTAGCAATTTTTCTTTTGACAATTGAGTCTTTGACAGTGTCTTTTTGCCGGAGAACACGGGGTACTTGGTATTCTCACCACATTTGTGTTCCCCACAGAGAGCACTGGAAACTGTCAAGCAAGATGGAGAACATATTCACAAGCTTTGTGCAAGGAAACAATTTCAGATGGTACTTTATTGGAAACAGGGGAGGTTTTTCAAGTTCAGCACTGGAGTGCTCTTTCTATAGACATTAGGGTACTCCACTGAATGATTCTGAGGTGGTATTTGCTCCTTAGTGAAGAAAACCTGCACCAAATGCAAAACAAAAAACTCTGAAATAGATGGGAATCCCACGTCAAAGTAGTCATTAATGCTTAGGAGATTCCTATGTTTGAGAAATAATAGAAGATGACTGCAAGAACGAATTTTTAGTGAGCTAAGTGACCCATCAGAAATACAAGTAGGTGATGAAGAACTTCAGATAATGCAACACTGCAGCGGAATGCTCCAATAAACCAGTTGAACTTGTGGCTGATGATAGGTATGAGCTAAAAACCAAGAATTGTTCCAAGGTAACTTCAGGTTTTTCAGACAACATAGAATCAGGTCCTTTTCTGATATACCTTTTGAAACCTTCTTGTTCAAAACACTGACATTTATGCACTCCTAATCACACCTACAGATTCACAAATATTAACCACAACCAATTACAAAAAAAGGTTTTCAACTGATAACTACTGAGAGGGAACACTTCTTATCTATGGCATGAAACATCTTTTCTGTGAAAGCTGACTTTATTATAGTATATTGTATTTTTTTGGTCTTTAGTTGGATGTTGAGTATGAGGTATTTTAGAAAACTAAAACAAAAAATAGTTCATGTGCTTGAAATTCATAGAGAAACATTTTGGACAACTGTCGTCTAATATAATTGTTCAGAAAATATCACTGCTTGGGTAAGAATTTGCATACTATTTACTTGAAAATGTATTTATACAAGAAAATATATATTAACTTCATGTATCATATTTGCATTACGAATCATTAAGCAGAGGAGCATATAATTCTCAGTGTAACCAATGACAATTTACAGAAGGAATCACTGCATGCTGCTAATTATGATTAACTTCTTCTTGTACTTAGATCTCTACTTTGAACTAATATTTACCAGCAAGAGCCTGGGTCTACTAAAAGATAATGTTTAAATTACCTATTTCCATCAAAATTTCCATACTGCCAATCATCATCTACTGTTACTAAGCAACCTTCCATCCACAGGGAGGATCAGAAAAACATGTGAAGAGCCACCTAGAAAACAGGGAATTAGGGCTCGATTCAAGCCTCTCAATCTACTTTTTCAGCATCATGAGGCTTTTGAGGAAGACTTCACAGTTTTTCTGAAGTGCTATCTTAAATGTGTTGTGAAATAAAAAACAGTGTTTTAAACTTCTTCGGCTTGTCACATGGCTTCACTAATGTCTTCCGGTTTCTAAGATCAGACAACAGAACAATTCTTCCATCATCAGTCTGAAGATTAACTTAAAAATTTACTTCAATCATTTCTGTGCTCGATTTTTTCCAAAACACATTAGGAAACTAAAACCAGAACTGCGTTGATGATACAAACTATCCAAGACTCCAGTCCTGAGCAGAAGCACCTCCTGTGGTTCGTGTAAAGGAATTTAGAAGATAATTGCTATCCTATTTCTAATTGTGCATTGAACTTTCAACTGCTTGAACATAATCAGCCTGATAACGCTTGAGTATTCAGTCGGTTAGAGACTTAACTGCTTGAAAACAATTTGACCCAGACATTGAACACTGGAATAGGTGCAGATTGAAAACACTAGCAACTAGTGTCATTTTCCATCAATTTAATTTCTGTTCTGCAAAGCACTACAGACTGCTTAAAAAGACCCAACAAAACAAAAACAAAAAACCTTTGAATTGTTTGAAAGAACCAGAAGGACTCTGCAATTTATGGTGAAGAGAGAAAGGGCTGAAGAATATTTTGTTGAATGGATGCCTCATAACTTTGACCTCTGGAAATCCTTCACTGCCTCTCCCAGACAAGGATTTATGATCCATCTTTTGCACCAGCAGAGCCTCACTTGCACTCCCATGCTCTTCTCAAGCAGGGAAAGGCCATTTGGACTATTCCAGAGGCACACAGCACTTCAGAAAACTAGAATCCCCAACTAGGGTTAGCTTTTCAGGCTCAGTCTGAGACAAGATCTTTCTTCCTCTATGCTCATTAGTCCTTTTCTCAGAGTTTGGAATGAGAACCATCTTTTGTGCTTTGCGTCCAATATCTTTGGTCTCAAATGAAGAGGACTTTTTAACATGAAGCTGTCAGCAACTAATAGGAAATCGAAGTCTCTGCGTTAATTCAAAGATATCTACTGGGGACAGTATCAAGTCAAGAAAGAAAGGATCAAGCAGTGATCATCTCAGATCCATTTACGCCTCAGACAAGCAAGCTGAGAAGCTTTATAATTAGAATTCACAGAAAATCAATTAAGAGAGGACTAAAGCTGACTGAAGTTACCACAGTGCCTCTTTACAGTTTCACAGAACGTAACAAATGTAAAGGGACAGAAGATGCTGGTTTCAGCAAGCTAATTCAGCTTGCCTGGTTAAAGTTCATTAAAAGTATTAAAGACTCATACTAACAAGTGGAGGGTCAAGGCAACGTGATTTTGTTGGCCAATTGGTTCAGTACTGAATCACACAAGTAACTGTCACAGTCAGCAATTTCTAATCATTCTGGCTGCTTAGATTCTGAATCAAAGATAAAAATACAGAATGAATACCCTAAAAACTTCACCCTAATAATAATTAGCCATACTCTGGATCAACATCTCATAATAGATCTCTTCATCTACTGCAAAAGCAAGGCACCAGTTACAATAATGGACTTCGGTCTTTTTTTTTTTTTTTTAATTAATAAATAAATATATATTTTTAAGGAAATTAAAAGTCAACAACCTTAACAAGCCTGACTGCTTGGGTTCTAAAAGCTATACATGAGAGCTGAACAATAAATTTATGGTTGCTTTATGTTATCAACAGAAAAAAAAACATTTGAGACTACTAAAATATAGCATAAGAATCAGTCAAGGCTCAGAGGTGCCGCTAACAATCCTGGAAAAGACAAACACTGAAGTGTTCAACGTTCTGTTCAATGGGGCAGCAATAGCAACAGATAAACTGTAAGCGGAATGTGATTTAGCCACCTAATCATCAGAAGCAATGTTTTGCCAAATAAATGGTGAAAAAGTAGATGCTGACCTTGGCACTTACCAAGCATGGAAAAAAGAAGCTTTGCCTGGTCATCTATGGGACTTTGATGAAGAAAACATCTGCTGTTGTGATGAGACAAGGTTGTTTTGGTCCTCATTAAAAATGGGATGCAAGCTGTTAAAGATTTTCCCATCCCTGTATGGGGGGCAAAAGAATGAGACATGGTTCTGTTCTGCTCTAATCTCTCTGACAGGGCTAAGTTGTGCTTCTGCTCCAGGAAAATAACAAACCACCAGTATTTTGCTAGGATCCATAATCTACCTAAGGGATATAGAAACAATGAATTTATCAGAATTAATATTGCTGTGTTGTAGGAGTAATTCAGAGATCATTAAATTCTGCAAAGAGAACCTCCTTGCTTGTTAAATAAATACTAACCCTTTCCCTTTTCTGTGTAAGAAATCCTCTCACTTAAAAGACAGCTTATCTTTAGATCTCATGCAAGCTTTCAAAATCACAGCCAGCAAAAGCAAGTATTCTGAAAACCTTAACAAATCTGCTAACAATTTTTTGAAACAGAGGTACACTCATGCAAAATTGACATCACCATAACAACAGGTTATAATAATCACATGCATAAATGGAGATTTAAATGTTGAACTGGTCATTTGTGCATGCCCCAGCATGGCAACATCAAGTTGCAGTAATTGTATGACTGCATTAGACAGCCATTAGACAGTTCTTTTAGTCTTAGAAAAGAAAAAAAGAGAGTAACTAAGCATCATAAACAACAGGTACCAATTAGCATAATCAGGTATACTTCTCCACAGGCTCTATTTTTTTTTTTCTTCCATACAAGTGTGGCAATGACTACTCTTCTAAACCTCTTTAGATTACCTTCAGTACAGCACATCCATCTAGATTTCCTACCTTAGATACGTTCCAGCACTAGCATTCCGCCTGAGATATAACTATAAAGTGGACTTAAAAGATTGACAAAACATTTTAATGAAGTAAATTACCATCTTTTGCCTAAGTTCTCTATTTCAGTGCTTCCATCTGACAAGCAAGCAAAGGTGTGCAGCAGGTCGGTAACTTGGCGCAGGCAGTGGTAAGGATCAGAATGAGGAGTATTGGGTACATATCCAATATGGGAAACCAGGCAGAACAGGAAGAATTGAAATGGCCATAAACAGTATAATGCAGTACCTTGAATGAGCTTCTCTTTATCCTCAGGAGTTGTGAGAATAGCCCAAGAAGCTCCCACAGTTGATGCTATCCAACAGTGTGCCTTGTCACTAATCTCGAGGAATCATACCTGGAATTAAGATGGAAGTTTAGTTCCTTCCTTCTCTGTTAAGGCTGGTTACTAGGTTGTCTAAAAGGTTGCCAGACTTTTTTTTTTTCCCTTCCTTCCCAAACCATACCTAGATCCACACTAACCAGCTAAGTCTCTACTCCCATCCAACTTGAGGGAAATAATACCTCTTAAACATTGCCTGGAAACACAGGAGTCAGATACAACTATAATACACAGTCCCAATAAGCAAAGGCATTACATTCTATCCACCTTTCATAAGTCACAAAGGCCAAGATCTTTTTAGATCATGTCACTCATTTTCAACCTTTAGAAGATTTTAGAAGATCCCCCCCCCCCCAAAAAAAAATCTACTGGTCTTCCAAATCCTTATTAAAATTCACATCCATTTACCACTTAACACTGCTGCATAATACTGTAGGACTGCCCACAGGACGCAGGTCAAGTCTTGCAAACTGCTTATCCTCCACATGAACCCTCAACACATCTTAGACTGGAGCTCCCGAACACCAGAAGTTTCTAAGAGTGCCGTTAGAACTAGCAACAAATTTGTTTCTCATGTCAAGCTCCAGGCTACACGTCATGTTTAGCTCCATGGCTATGTTAGGTTTGAAATAGTTCAAGTTATATAAATTATTTACTATTCATCCTCTCGGCACATCCCTGCACTTCAGAGTTCCGGCTCTACTGCGCTAAGCAGTTCATCAAGCCCAACAGAAATGACTGCTGTTTCAAAATAAAAGAGTCCATGAGGAGTTCCCATGTCCTTCACCCCTTCAGGAAAATAAAGAATACTCACTGTTGAGCTCCAGAAAACAAATTAAGTTCAGATGAGAAATCTTCCAGAATGATTCCCTTTCTATTCATGTTCTAACAAACCAAACAAACAAAAAAAAAGAGATTTTAAGAGCTGTTTAAAAGCAAATCTCCACACTACGTCTGCAATACTCACCCAGAAGTTAAACACAGGAAAGCAGGCAGTCTTAACAATCTATTGCATGTTAAGAGATTTCTAAACTCTACAAAGTTAAACCAATTAAGAAACTGAACAAAGAGCAATATAGCCATATTTTAATTAAAGGATAAGGAAGAACACAATGTTCTCCCTGAAAGTGGTTTGTTTTGGTTTGGTTTTTTTTTTTAATTTAGTGTCTAAGTAGGATTAGAAATAGAAAAAAAAAAAAAAAAAAAAACCAACACAAACTGTAAAATTATTTCTCCACAGGATGGAAAGAAAAGGTAATTATTTCAAAACTAGAAAAAAAAAAATCCCATCAGAAACATAAGGCATCATGTACCATGTATTATTTTTATCACCAAAAATTCTTCACATAAAAGGCATGGAGAAAACCATAATTCAGAAGTGGGAAAACAGAGAGACTGTAAAAGTGAAATGGACTTCTGACAAATGATACTGTACAGAATATGAGTTCACAAACTGACAAAAAGAACACTCCAGCAGTAAACTAGAATAGCATACACTCCAGCTGACGTACAGATGTTTTGATATTAGGCTTTTAAACTTGCAAACTTACTTGTGAAGGCTACCGAACTTGGAATTTTAAAGGGTTTTTTTTTGTTTGTTTATTTTAATGTAGCATAAGGCTGGTTTGGAAGGTATGACCTGTCATCCTTAAATTGACAGCTTACCTGAATTACCAGGCCTGTTTGTGTACTCCCAGCTTTATCCCAAACAAACCAACATTAAACTGTTATGTAAGCATTGCTGGACTCCAAATCCACACCTCCCATATTCTCAGCACCTTTGAATACTGGGATATTTATAATCTTTGTGAAAGATGTACCTCAGTTAAAGTAAGCCAGACTACTTTGAACAGAATTAAGATGATCAAATTTGTGGAATTAATAGAGTTTTATTCTCTTTGTATCAGACTATTATTAGAAATTATTTGCTCAAAACCCTTCCTACCGTATTATCTTTGTACAGCTGTAGAAGTTACGGACACTTACAAACAGAAGTAGAGTAGGGAAAGGTGTATATTTTGTGACTGAGTTATTCCTTCTAGACTGCTTCTTACAAGCATCTCTGCAAACTGAAGCCATTCCTCCCAGGACACACTAGCAACAGCAAGAAACACCAATCTGCCCTCCTCTTTCTCTTCCTCTCATTACAGACCGTGCAGTCATAAGCCCTACTAATCCATACTAGAAGCATTTGGATGTTCTTTTCTGACCAGTCATGTCCAAGATTTGACCTAGTTTTTTTCTGTAGCTGTTCCAGTTTTCACTAGCTTCTACTCCCGTCTCCTCTAGCTGTCTATGGAAGCCAGTTATTACTACCAGATGGCAGTAGCTTGCTTAGTATCAAGCATACAGACATACATTGGCTTTACATTCCTCATGAAAACTGACTTTTTGACTCACTATCTTCCTGTCCTCCAACAGTGATATAGATCTGGGAGAACACCCAGATCTATTTAACTTTTTTTTCACAGCATTAAATCCTACTTACTGGCTAAGCAAAGTTAGGCATAAAGCACTGCTCTTCAGAACACACCGAAGTTGCCACTGTTTGAAGTTTATTTGTAAACAAAAAAAAAATGCTGGTCTCTTTCAAATGTTGTCATACTTTCTCATTTGTCATGTCCTTCACACATACAGGTGTTTTTTATTGGTTTAAAGACGACTTGTCCACCACTTGACATGAGAATCACAGAAATGTGTTAATACAACCTACATTACATTATTTTTCCAAGAAAACCGTGGTTAGTCTTAAAAATATTTCCGTAGTGCATTAAATACCTAGTCCAACTGTGACACGTAGACACCTCCCATATCTATTTCTTCCTAGGAACTGCTTTAAGATATTGAAATGGACCTACTTCTACCAGGACAGTTCACCTAGGATTCACCTGTTATTGCACTTCAAAGTATAACCTATCACTTATGTGACCGTATAATCAAGTATACATATAATTAGTTCCATCAATGCATTAATAGCAAGTTAGAGTTCCTAAAACATCAAGAAAATATTTTATTATGTCCTTTGAATTATATACACGTGGTAACTTGGGTAAAATACGCTCACAAGTCATCTCAATCATAAATTCAAATTTTAGGCTTAGATAGCAGCTACAAGTGAAAACAGCATGAATACCTGATACACAGGGCTCTTGAGTGACTAGAAAGATAAGTATGGCCTGAGGTCAGATGATTGCACTGAGACAGAGTTCTCGTCACTCATCATGCTTGTTTTCAAGAGGACCTAAGAATTTCAGCTTTCAAACCAAAATATATTTACCTATTTGAGCTGATGATTGTGTATGACTTAATCCACATGAACTTCAAGAGTGGCCTTATGAGTTTAGCCCAAAGAGGAAACTGGCTACACCTGAAGAAAGGTCAAACACAGCCTCTCCCTGAGTATTCTTTGGACTTCAGCAACAATTCAGAGCTTGGAGCACTTCTGAGTCACAGATTGCTTCCACACCGCCTTATCTAATAAGTACTTGTCAGCTTTTTCCAGTTAAATTGCTTGTTGCCCTTCTGAACTTTGATCCTGTGGAAATAAATTCCATAACAGAATTGCAGAATTGTAACCTCCCACCTGTTACTACCAATAAGTGGCCTCAATTTACTGTTATAAATACTAAACAACTTTCTTCCTATTCATTTTCCCTTACAGTTTTTTATTTATAGGCTTCAATTATCTGCCAATTTGACAATGAAAGTAAAGGAATACTAAAAACTGTAAAGTCAAATTTAATTACAGATTTTCTTGTAAATTTAGTCTGTACATGCTACCCTTTAACTCTTGCACCTCTCATAATTGCTTGTGTTTTGGAGACAAAAATTTCCCTCAGACTCATACGACATTCCTATCTAATCTTTTATTAGCTCTATATATCTCAGAGAACAATCTGGTCCACAGTTGATTAAGAATTAATAACAGACAACAAATGCTGGTTGGTTTTTTGTTTGTTTTTTCTTTCTACCAGCTGAGACACATTGCTAAAAATGTTCAGGTTTGTAAAAATCCATGGGAATGGATTCCATCAATTGTGAATGAAAGCAGAGAAGCAAGGATGGAATTCAACACTGGATGGAAGCAAGCTGTATCAGCTTCAAAGCAATATTTAAAGGTATAAGAAGGACACAGAAAGGAAATGAATCTTCAAAGGGAAAACAACAGGGTTATGAATGGCATGGAAGAAAAAAAAATACTGAAAGGAGGAAACAGGCAAGGCAAAGCAATGCAAAAAGAAATCAAAAGGTTTGTAAAGACTCACAAGCTACACAGGACATGCACAGAGTACAGAGGGAGAGTCTGCAAAATAACACTGAAAAATAAAAACATCAGAAAAAGAAAAGCAAAAGGTTATGAAAGACAAAAAACAGTGATGTCTAGCTTGCTGCTGAGGTTCAAGAAATACCGAAGTTGAAAAATCTGCTCCCTGCCTTACCTTTGCTAGACTTTGCCTTCAACCCTCAAGAAAACAGGTCTCACCAGCAAAGTACAGAGGAGGGGAAATCCACCAAGGATTACACCTTGCTCCCCACTATTACTAACTCCAAGACTAGAGAATGACTGACATGCTTTGATTTTTCCTCATCACATTTGTCACCTTTCTTGTATTTGGTGTTGAAAAGGAAGAAAAAAGCTTCACTGCCAAATGTGTACTTTGTTTTCTTTCCTCAGCGTCAGCGCGATTTTCTTGCTCCACACCATCCTCCAATAAATTATGACATTAGAAGACACCCTTCTAAAGCTGGATGGAAGAACTTTGAGGTTTTCAGTTTCCAGTATGGTGCAATATCAGCTCACCTCACACGTCCTGTTGAAAGAGAAGAGCACAGGAGTGCAGGCAGCCTGGGATCAAATGGCAAGAAGGAAGACTGACTTCAGTGACCCCTAAAAACCAGTAGCAAGTGTGCATTGGGGAAGAATACTGGTGTGGACTGTGCAGTTTCTTACCAGGCTGCTATCTCTTTAAACCACATTTTATCTTCTCTGTCATGTCACATTATGTACTCAAGGCAGCTACAAAGCTCCTAAGTGTCACAAAGACCCAAACTAAATTAAAACTATAAATATGCATCTTCAATTAAGGAAAAGTGATGCAATGCCTCTACAGATGTTTTTTATAAAATACAACTTGTCAGACACTTAAAAAAAAAAAAAGCCAAAGTAAGTAAGTAAGTAGCCAAAGTAAGTAAGTAAGTAAGTATCATCATTTTGGATGATTACAAATTCAAATTACTGCTGATAAATCTGCCAATCTTAACAGATTGAAATCTGCTAGAAAAATGGGAAGAGAAAACTGCCTTCCTATTATTAATAAAGCTCGTTACATTTTGCTCTAACTCAAGGAAAAAAGTTAACTTTTTTTATTACTGACCCTTGGGAGAGAAGTTTTAGTCTCTGAAGATTTACCATAAACAAGATAAAAACAGAGGAAGAAATATAAAGGCTGTTTTTCCGGTATGGGAAGAATCTCCTAGTCTGTGCTAGTTACTGGCTATTAACTGGGTAGTCGAGTTTCCACTAACAAAAGAAAAAAAAAGTTGCTTCTAATAACTTAGGGATTTCAGATGGACAGAATTAGGCTAACACTTGATATTTCCATTTATCTTATTTTACATCTTCAAACACAAAAACCTCCCTGTCCTTTCACAGAAATCAGTTAATCAAATGAAAACACATTAAAAAAATTTTTTACAGTTCATAAATAGATCAAGTTGCATTCGAAAGAACACACCATTTCAATAGATAAATTAAAAGCTACTAAGTATATAAAACCTTGTAACAGCTGTGCTAAAAAAATGGGAAACTTAATGTCATGGTTAATAGAAAACAAATGCAGATGCACAAGGACATAATTAATTTTCCCAGTTTGGGATATAAGCTTGTATTATTAAAGCTAAACAACTACTTCTAACAAAAGTGACGGGTTTTGAAGACGAATACCCTTTGTGGTGACCACCGATGAACTCTACTTATTATTTCAGAAGTTCAGTTCACGCTAACTCTTTCTAGGTACAGGAAGGGAAGAAGTATCGGTTCTTTTTTTAAGTAAAAGTTTCTAATAATACACAGCTTTGTAGCTTAATTAGAAATCTTTCATCTTTCAATATTTTTAATAAAAGCTAGAAAAGAACACATTTCAATATCAAGTATCCTTAGCAGCAACATTTTGCAGCATGCAACCTGAAAAGGTCAACTTGTCAGGAAATAATACATAAAATACAAATGAAAATAAAGGTAAGGAAGTGAAAGTATTCCTCTACAAAACCAAAGCAATAATAACAATCATCCTGTTAGTTTGAACCACGCATTCTTCACCTACAACAGAAAGCATAGTTTTTAAAAAACTGTTCACTACATTAAAGATAAAAAAAAAAATTAAATAAAAAAAAAATCAGATAAATATCAAGTGTTAGGTTGTTCAGTAGTCAGCTATTTTGGCCATCATCATCATCATCACATAACAATTTAACGGATACATTCCAGATGAGACTTTTCATTCATTTAAAAGTTTAAGGCATGCTAAGCTTTGATTCCATCAATACATCCAAGCTGCCAAACAGTTAATTTTCTGTTTTCAACATCGTGTATAATCAGCTACTTGACTAATGACTCAGCACTGACCTCTACACAGGAGGTAGAGATCTACACAGATTTTGCCTTTAAGAACTTTTCACACCTTATTACTTTTCTGTGGGCAGCTTCATAAAATGGTGTAAAAGCTATTCCAAAGAACTCTATCCAGGAAATAACACCGCACTACGTGTTTTCTCCAGGCATGAAATTTTTAATGGGTTATGTGAAATAACACAACTCCTCTCCACAGAAGACATTTAAGATGTTTTTTTTCAAGGATAACCAATTGTGTGCTTAGAATTTCTGATCCTGAAAGCTGCATTAGGTCCTTCATACTGAGCGCTGAATCTCCCTACAATCTGAATTGCCAAATTACTAGCTGCCCAAGCAGAGAATTTTCAGGTTTTGCATGTCATCCCCAAACCTCAATCAAACTAAACCTAGAGTTTTACTGAGATGGTTCTGTTCTTGACTGCGTTTCAAATACTTGCTTTCACCAGGACAGCTGCCAATGTAGTGAAAACCTGGGGGTACCCCTGCAAGAAATGACAACGCACACAAATATTCCTTTCCATGCCATACAAAAAAATACACTAATTTTATATATTCTGTTATGACAACCAAAATGGCACTAAGAATCTTTTTCCCTCAAAACAAAATCTCATTTTAGTTTCAAGAATTAACCATGTGTACCCTCTTAAATGACTTCTCTGACACATTCTGCGTACTGCTTCTTTGCACCACCCCCAGTTAATCACTTCCATTAAAACACAGATCACAATCCCACATTGCTAGCAAGAGAATCTTGCTACTTACAATTAACTCTGTGAATGTTAATTCTGAGAGCTTGTTTCTCCATAGCTAGACTGCACAAGCACCAGCAGCAGCCATAGCCTTCCCAAAGTATCCTTCAACCAAACGAGTGAGATACCAACTGGATGAGCAAACTATAAGGGGAGGTGGAAAACTGTCTGGAAAGTGGAACTCTAAGGGTTGCCATCAGCTGTTTGAACTCCAGCTGACAGCCCGTTAGTAATGGTATCCCTGGTACGGAATAACCCGACACAACACTACATGGCCAACCTGCTAGAGAGCAGCTTTGCAGAAAAATGTTTGGGAGTGCTGGTCAACAAAGAATTGAACATCAATCAGCAACATACCTTGCTGGCAAGGATGGCCAACAGTACCCCAGGGTGTACAGAAAAAGTGCAGCCAGCAGGTTGAGAGAAATCAAAACCATGGAATGGCTTGGGAAGAAGCAGGAACATCTTCAACCAGATTAGGTTGCTCAGAGCCCCATCCAACTCGGCCTTGAATGTTTCTAGGGATGGGGCATCCACCACCTCTCTGGCCAACCTGTGAGAAAAGGAGACACAGTGAACCCAAACTGCAGCACAGGAACGATGTTGTATCTTATTAAAATGTATTCTTAACTTCAGCTCCATGTAAAGGGGTATATATGTGGGAATTTCCCTGGAGAGACTTACAACTAACTTCTCAGTGCTCTGTCCAAAAAGTTATCTAATCACACAAATCCAACAGGACAAGAGATTACAAATCAACTTCACATTTTTAAAGATGTAAAAACTACTCCCTCATCTGCTACACAACAATTTCACTAATGGCAACCTTCAGAAGTTATATAAGAAACAGCGCAGAAAACTGGAAGAAGAAACATTCATTTCACTTAAATAATCAGCAGCTGACAGAACCTAGTAAACAAAATTTTAAATCTAGTTCTAAGTGTGTAAATGGAGACATTTATATAGATGTACTACCATTTGGTAGTTGCGGAATTTCCTCTACTGAGTTTCCTCTTAATTTTTTTTTTACTTTATCTTTCATCAAACTAAGAAAAAAAAACAAACAAAAGTACCTTTCAGGCAGAAAAAAAGATGTGGTTGGTCTTTTAGAAAACATTTTCTTCCTCCTGTATAATAACCTACTGGGAAAAATGAGAGCTTTTAGCAAAATGTCACTGTGCTGCCGCAGTTGTTCTACCACTGTGATGAATAACGGGCAACTCTGTACGACTGCTGTAGTTCACCATGCACTAAGGTCACTGACCACTTATCACTGCAGGGATCGTTGTGGATAATGACGTTGGAAAATGTGGAGGTAGCTGGATAAATAAATATTTGCCATTTCCTGAGCAGGAAAAAAAAAAAAAAAGCTATAAAAATAGTTTGCCTCTGAATTAGGAGAATTTAAAGGAACTATGTCTGCTTTTGATTCAACATTCATCAGTCTGAATTTCAGTATGCTTAAGGTTTGAGATTTAAAGGTAGCTGAAATTTTAAAATAAATGTGTATTTACTTGTACATAGCCTACAATCAAAACACACTAACCAGCACTGTTTTGCTTTCAATCTGCTTGGTATTTGCCTCATTCAGAACAGTTCTGTACTCATTCAATGATTAAACATCCCAGGAAATATATATTTTGTTTCATGGAAAAAAATGTATTATTAATCAGGAACGCATCGTTTTACCAGAGGAACACTGTTTAATTTTTGCAAATGACTACTTTTGCTTCACTTATTTCTCACAACTATGTTATTACTGGGACTGCTGATCCTAGTATTCCTTAGATAAATTCAGGATACCAACAGAAGAAAGTTACAGCAGTAGCAATGGCAGTTGATGCTTGATATAGGCCATACAATAAAGATTATGTAGTTCAAAGCTTTTCAGGTGTTCTACAGTTGCCAAGACATATGCAGAAAGAGGGGTCAACTAAAAACAGCACAGGAAATTTTATATCTGTTTTTCTCTGGACTTCCAGCAGAATTTTCTTTTTAACTTTCTGGTGGTCCACTGAGGACTCAATAAGACAGGGAATGAAATGTGGTTTTTACTTCTGAGTGATACGAGTTGTCCACTCTGTTTCAACCTCATCTGACGCCCAGTGAAATCTTGGAAAGGGTCAGGTCAGCAATATGAAATTCAAATAGTAATCACGAAAGTGGGCCCTTTTTTCACCTCCATTCCTCCCTCCCTGAAATATATCAACATCAAGCAAGAACATTTTCATTTGAAATAATTACAAAATTATACATTATACTTGGACACAAGTTCTAGCAGAAAAATAAAAGAGAAGAATCGGAGGTCTACCAAGCTCAACATCACATCCACCTCATGCTTTCCTCAAAAGCGTCATTTAATTTATCCAGAATGTAAAAAATAAATTCACATGATTACCTTCCACATATTCTTTTGTTAAATACTATCATTTCTATCTTAAATATTGACCATTATGCTGCTTTTCAGAAGTGAATTACAAAGCCAAATGCACCAATCTTCCCAAACCCAGAATGTAAGTGTTTGCACATTCATTCACTTATGAAGGAAAAGTAATCCCACGTCTCAGGATCAATAAGAACTAACCAACAAAACTTGACAAAATATATATTAAGTTGTCAATAAAGTCAATAAATACTTTCCACTGTAGAAGCAGATATTACCAGCTAATGAATTTTGGTAGTAGTAGGTTTAGTGAAGAAAAAAATAAGTCTTTATTGCCAAATCACTTATGAGTTGTTTCATTCTACTGCCAGTATGCTGTGAGTATGAACACCACATACTTCATCCAGGAAGATTTCCACTTAGTTTAAAATTAGCTATGTTCTTGGTATTGATCAAATAAAAATTATCTATTCAAACACAGCAACAGCAGCATTGTCACTTTTCATAATGAATCTACTTAAAAACTACTCTTCAATAATTCTGATAGCCATGATTTCAAAGACAATTTTATAAATTAGTGACAATTCCTTATATTCACCACACAGCTGAAGCGAGGGTGAGTGGAAAGAGAATATCAGCAAATCTAGATTACAGCCAAGTCCATCTTTGCCTTGAATGCTGACGGATACATGTTTTGAATTCTGATCCTCTCAAGCAACTACAGCAAGTCAAATCCAGGCAAACCTACTCCAAAACAGCAAGCGTGTACACACTTTCTTTAAAATGCAGGAGAGATTGTGCGTTTACATTTAATGTCTGGATGTCTAGGATGAGTAGATGCTGATAAAAAGCTTCCCCTTTCGTGCAATAAATCTGTGGCTTATGTATTCAGAGACCTTTAATCTATAACATCTTCCAGAAGAGCATTTCATTAGCTCCAAGTTCCTCTGAGATGAGGAGCAAACATTCAAATTCCCTCAACTTTCTTCTTCATAGCTTTATTCTGCGTTATCAAGGCATCCAGTATGACACAGAGCACACATCAATACTGTCAAGTATGGGGCTACAGCTACAGCATAACTTCTCACATTGCTCGTGTGGAAAGAGTAACTGAGATGTTACCTTAGCTGGTCTGTAACCGATTTGGCAATGTCTGAAGTCGAGGAACGCCACATGAATTATAAGGACTGGCGATGAAGAAATGATTTCTCTGATGATGATCACTCAACAGTATTACACCAGACAAGTCCTGAGGTCACATGGGTATCTTCAGAACAGATGCACCAAAAAAAGTGGGAATTGGAGGTAAGCATGGATTTATCATCTACCATTTACTATGTCACATGTTCAGACAAATATTAGCTAAGAACAAATACAGATTCTTGATCAGATGCCTGCAGTCAAGTATACATGGTAGTGGCTTGGCCATTGTTAGCAGCCGAACTGCCACGCAGTCATTTGTTCATCCCCTCCCCTGAAGGGGACAGGGGGAGAAAATAAGAAAAACGGGAAAAACAAAGCTTTTTCAAGATGAAGTCAGGGAGATCGCTTACCAAGTACTGCCACTGACGAAACAGATTGAACTTGGAGAAATTAACTAATTGTCCATTAAAAGAAATAAGTAGTTACTGATTCAGATACTGGGCAACAAAAACTTAAGAAAGGAAACAACCATTTCTACGCTTAGGGAAAACACCTTTCTTCCCATTTTTTTCCAGGCTCAATGTTACTTCCAGGCTCATCTTCATCCCAGACACCTCTCCTCCTTCCTTATTATGGCCGCAGGTTACATCCAGTCCCTCCAGTGAGGCAACGGCCAGTGCTGGGCAGGAGGAGTTGCGATCAGGACACAAGAGCTTCTCTCTACCACTCTGTTTGTCACTTCTCCCATGCTCTATCACGAAGCAGAAACATCAGGGTCGGGTAGCACAGATCTTCATAGGAGCTAATTTACCTCTTTTTGTAGAGTAAATGAACCTCCACAGGGTTCCATGCTACAACTGCTAGACTGCTAACTGAAAATATCTATTTCTTTGACTGAAAGTCAAACTTGAATAAACAAATGGTATTAAAAGAATGAAACATGCAGCATTTCATCGACTTCCAACAGCCTGAGGAGATTAAGACATTCCCAACAAGTTGCCAAAATACAAAGCAAAGGACTGATTTTTATGGACCAAATATTAAATGACCCTGTAAAATTGCAGTCCTTAGACCACAAATGAAGGGGAAAAAACCCAACCCAATCTCCAAATGCAATTTTAGATTCTTTGAAAATCTGGCTTCAAAAGAGAAGAACAGCTGTGATCTATCCCCTCTTCCCCCCTTTTTCCTCTTTTTTTCCCCTATTTCACAGACACATAGTAAAATCAAAGGTCTGCTCCTGATTTGACTAGAAATGTTTCCTGTGCCAATTACTTTTTTCAAATAAGTCAAGAAAGACTGGTTTTGACTTCAGGTCTCCTTAGCAATGACTTTTCACCACACAAAACTTGAAAAGGCTCAGAATTTGGTCAGTAATATACAGAAAAATCATGCAACAGAGTGTAAGAAAAATGCTTCCTTTTTAGTGAAAGGCAAACGGAGCATGAAATCACAGAAAAAGAGGTTTTTTTCCTGCTGATTTGAGAAACACGGATATTGAAGTTACACCTATAGAAGGCAAGTTAAATTTTTAGAAAAGTTGGGCCACATTGAGGAAGAATCTCTAAATACAGTAGTACTACAGTAGCAACTCCAACTCCACTCTGCATTGTAACAGATTGCTAATGCCAGCTCCCATTTCATTTTAGACAGGTGAACCAACACTGATAAAACAGATGACGCGCTGCTTCGAAAGCTTACTGCAGAAGGAAATTCTTAGATCATTGGTAAGCAAAAACATCTAAGAAATAAGCCCTGAGAAGAAACTGTACAAGCTGTTTCTGGCAATATCTCCATAACCAGGTAGCACGGTACAATAACAGAAGAGCTGCTGATCAGGAGAGCTGGTGAGGAGGAGTCAAACACCGTATCACATACATTTTTGAAGGTTTTTCTCCATAGAATCATAGAATGGTTTGGGTTCGAAGGGACCTTTGAAGGTCATCTGGTCCAACCCCCGTGCAAGGAGCAGGGACATCCCAACCAGGTCAGGTTGCTCAGAGCCTCATCCAACCTGGCCTTCAACATTTCCAGGGATGGGACCTCCACCACCTCTCTGGGCAACCTGCGCCAGTGTTCTACCACCCTCAGTGTAAAAAATTTTTCCCGATATCTAATCTAAATCTATCTCCCTCCATTTTGAAACCATTACCCCTTGTCCTGTCACAACAGGCCCTGCTGAAGAGCTTTTCCCCTATCAGGTACAGTCTGGTTCCAAGATGAGGATGCTCATTAGAGTGGTAGCACATTACACTGTCAAATAATATCTTCTTTTAATTATTTTTTTCATTACTATTTCAAAACATTTTCAACTAACTCTTGCTTTCAAACAACCATATAAGACAAACTTGTTGTTGAACATTCTATAACACATCTAAGCCATTTATTTGCCTATCATTTGGCTGCTAAACTTTGAGCAGATAGGCCTGATTCTTGACTTACCGGATATATATCAGCAGTGTTGACCTTGACATTCTGGATGGCTTAAGGTTAGCCAATTAAAAAACTTGACCTTCCTCTCTGTGACACTGCTCTTTCTAAATCCAGCCTGAAGGTACTAAGCAGACAGATGCGTTCTGAAGTTTGCATTATTAACATCTGCCTCTCAGTTAAGATGCTTTGCAAAAACAGTATCAAATTTTTTCTGTATCTGCTGCAAAGACTAGCTTCTCTGAAAAAAAAAAAAAAAAAAAAAATCCTTTTTTTTTTTTCCACTATCTTTAGAACGTTCTAGTTCTAATGTCATGGCAGGTGTGTACCAATATAGAGCAACAGCTTGAAGTACTAATAAAGAGCAGCAACAGAAAACAAAGACTCTCAAATTTCCATTTAAATGTGAAATTTCATGTGTAAATAAATTACATTTATGCCATATAGTGATACGTACATGTTTCAAAGTCAATGTATCAAGAACATGTTATGCTGCATCTATTTGTTGGCAATGTTTTAAATTATTACTAGAGGCCAAAGGCAAAGAAAGATTTACTTGATTGCTTCGTGGGTTTCTCTTCATGATTTAAAATATAGCAACTACTTTGCTTCAGAATAAAAGTATTTTATCCCAACAGATTCATCTACCTAGTCACCAAGCTGATACATAGACTAGCACAGACGGTGCAAAGAACTAATTCTTCATTACATGTATGTAAGGACACTTACATTAGAAGATTATACATGTAAATTTACAAAGAGATTGTCCTGTAGGCTCCTACTAGAGGCCTATCAGATAACGTGCTTGAAAATATTGTGTACAGTTTATATATCATTAATACATTCCTATATCCACTTAATATTCTTTCTGGTATTAAAATATTTTGTACGATATGTGCAACGGTGGCCAAAATGAGACATATTAAATGCCATCAAATTTAAAGAACCATATCAGCATTTTAAAGAGAGCCTTATGAGGAAATTCTCTATTTCACTTTATTGTGAAGCTATTCAACATTTCAGCATCGTATCTAACACTCCCGATCAATAATGTACTGCATTGTACACTAGATTTTCGTGAGTGGAAAGACCTTTGTGTATGCATCAGTTATCTACTGAAGTTATCATAATAAGCAACTCCGCTGTTAACCTGTCTTTGGATTTATGTTTCTTTTCTCTGCTTTTGATCAAATCTATGATAATTTTTGTAAGATAAAATATAAAGAGATGCAATAAGAATAGCTCATCTGAATGCAAATGAGAACTTTTTTTTTTTTAAATAACCTCTCAAGGCTTACCATTTTATTACACTTGCAGAAAGCAGGACAGTCTGGTAAGAGCCAGGGGCTAAATCAGAAATAACTTGACAATCCACTGATAACATGGCATTTTTAGAATAGATTCTCTGCTCTAAGCTCCAGTGACTAAGGGTGAATTATAAATTGTACAAGTCAATCAGCTTAGGATTTGTTTTTTTACATGAAGACTTACGAAAACTTAAGTATACTTTATAACGTGAAACGAATCTTGAACGTCTATGACACACTATTGTCACAGGTCAGAAATAAGATTGCAAGAAAGCATAAATAATTTTTACTCACTAGATTATTTTTTTTTTTTGACTCCTAAGAGTCATATGTCTATTCAGGTTCTCGGAAGAAATGTAAGTAAAGAGCTAAACTGATATGCCATACATCAAAAACCTGGGGACACAGATACACGCACACGCATACTAAAGCTTTTCAAAGCACTGACTTCTAGCCTTACATTCCATCTTTGCTGTTTGGAACAAAGGGCTGTACACACGCCCTGCCCACAGCTCATCTTTCCCTTTGTCACCATTAGAGTATCCATGTCTATGGCTGAAGATCTAGAGTGGATTCTCACTCTGACTGCTTACACCCCAACCTATGCCTAAGATACTTTTCATGCATTCCAAGATAGATTCCAGCCAGCAGGAAGTCTTTTTTCCTTATGTGACCATGTGGAAGGTATCTCAGAGATGATGTCAAATCAAAACCTAAAGAAACATATGGACTTCATCCCTGGAAACATTCAAGGCCAGGTTGGATGAGGTTCTAAGCAACCTGACCTGGTTGGAGATGCCCCTGCTCCTTGCAGGGGGGTTGGACTGGATGGCCTTTGAAGGTCCCTTTCTACCCAAACCATTCTATGACTTGGCACCAGAAATAGTTCAAGGTTGCAGGTCTTATATCTTTGAAGCCTACATCAAGTTGGTAATAATGTCATTTAAAATACCTTCTGCATCTACTGTTAACTGTTTGTGGTCCATCTGATGCCTTTTACTACTGGGTATAAGAGTGCTAAATAAGAATCTTATTACAAAAAGTTGTGATCTCACAGTTAGCTTCAAAACAGTACATGGGCTTGCTTCTTTTCAAAGCCTGACCAATTTTGACTCAAAATCTAAGAAAAATAACGACATTTCACATATATCATTAGCATTACATCTTTTGTGGGTTTCCAGTTTTTCTAGTCTTGCTTAAGGTAATGAAAAGCATTGAAATAGGATTTTGAAGCAGGTGGTAGTTAAGGTATTGGAAGCTATGCATGATCTGATAACCTTCAGTGTCAGCGGACAATCTGCTAAAGCTAATTTCTTAAAAAAACCAAAAAAACCAAAACACCAACAAAAACAAAACAAAAAACCCCACAACCACTTAGTGTCTTCATCTTCCCTGGTGTCTCCAGAGAGGGCACTACTAGCTACATAAGCATATAAATTTAGCCAAGTTACTAACTATTTGAATAAATAAATTTAGCAAACTAACATTTTTAGGATAGTCTGCTGATGAAGTAATTTATTTTTTGAGATACTTCAACAAAAGACTTACTTTACTAAGGAAAAGTGTTTACAGTCACAATTTAGACCTCCATTGTCCTTATTATTTCCTACTGTACAGGTGAAATTGTTAAACTGAATGTGGCACTCGTTTATTGTTGCCATTGCTAAATATAGATTCTGCTATGCTGCCAATTATCAGAGTAAAATTAGAATCAAAATATGCTGTTAAGAAAATTAACATACATTATTTCTCTCTGACCTTCAAGTATTAAGGTTACTCTTCATCTCTTGTATTGTTCTACCCTCAGTTTGTCAGAACAGAGCAAGCTACACCTACTTCAACTGTAAGTACCAATTTTTTTTTTTTTTCAATTAATGTTCACAACATACAGCTCTTGCTTTTTCCTTTTCTGGACAGCACCCACAGACAATACGGTTAACACCAACCTCCTTACTTCTCCCGCACAAAAACCCTTCACAAGCTTACCAAACTGTACTTTTTGAAAGGACCGTGAGCTAAGAAAATTATTCATTACATGTAGAGCAGTAACTCTTGGACCATGAGTCAAGAAAATTATTAATTACATATAGAGCGGTAGCAATAACTTCACTAACAGGGAAAATTAAATGAGACTAACTAGCCAATAGGTTAGCAAAAGGTGAGCATTAACACATCAGTATATCAACTTAAGTGTCAAGTGCCCACAGTAGCTTTCAAGGGTGATAATGGACTTCAGTATCACCTTAGGGACAGATTTTAATTGTGCATTCTAACAGTGCTGTTCAAGCCATTATATGACTGAAGTATTACTATTTCTATAATAATTTGGATGTAAAACTTGACTCTGGGCTGAAATGTGGCACTTAAGGGAATCCAGGAGGAAGTTATTTTACACATTCAAAAAAATATATTTTGCATCCCTGACATCCCCATTTACCAACTTGAAAAAAATTCTGGCCCAATATTATTCTACAAAAACTGTGTGCTGGTATAACCTACACTAGTATTGTCCAGACAAGAAAAGAATGAGAAGAACAAAGCTTAACAGGGAGAAACTCTTCAGTAGGGCCTGTTGTGACAGGATGGAGGGTAATGGTTTTGAAATAGAAGGAAGTAGGTTTAGATTGGATATTAGAAAAAATTTTTTTACAGTGAGGGTGGTAGAACACTGGCAGAGGCTTGCCCAGAGAGGTGGTGATGCTGCATCCCTGGGAACGTTCAAGGCCAGGCTGGACGAGGCTCTGAGCAACCTGATCTGGTTGGGGATGTTCCTGCTTCCTTGAAGGGGGGTTGGACTGGGTGACCTTTGAAGGTCCCTTCCAATCCAAATCATTCTATGATTAATCACATGCCCTAGAGGTCAAGATCCATGGGTTCAATATGGAAGCAGAGACAACAAATGAATCAAAGAAAAAACGGGAAGAGGGAGAGCAAGGTAGGCTGACACAAACACTCTTCGCATATTCAAGTTATGCGTGGTTATGCCCCCATGAATCCATATGCAGACACAGTTACTCCATGAGGAACAGATCTTGGGTTCTCTTTGTCCCTCTCAGGTAAATCAGTAAATTAAGTTTTTGAACAAATACAAGTCTCTCAAGGCCTAGTGGATTCAGCTGTCATATAGTGACTACACCCCTATACACAAGGTTTCTTAATCAATATTTACTTCTTGCCTTTCCATTTTAAAATTAGAATGCAAGCATCATATTCATAAAGCAATGCTTCTGAAACTTATGAGCTAATGTACTCATCCAATTAAAATGAGGCACACAGATTGGTTTTAACACTCAGTGGCATTCTTTTTATGGACTCTCATTCCTTCATAGACCATTAGTTATAAATAATCCATGCACAGAGCAATTAGGCCTTTTCCTTGTTTTATGGGTTCCAGATTTTATACCTGTGCAAGTAACAAAACATTTTAAAGCACTACAATGCAACAAAACACATTTACATCCTTATGTTGAGTCATGGAATCATTTTGATATTTAATTACTTCTCATTTGTCATATAATTACAGTCTTTTGACTGAATCACACAATTACTGAGTCCAGACCAAAGAATCACTGCTACCCCAAGTCACTTTAGAAAAGGTCATCTTCAGCATCTCCGCTGAGATAGGATAACAGAAAATTGTTTCCACTCTTGTTGTGGTAGAGAAGCAACAGACACAGCACTTATTTTAAAAGAATGACCTCTTGCACTTACAGGATCATGTGAATGACCAGGGATAGCTGGGTCACCGAAATCAGAGAGAAAACTCTCCTTTGCCTCAGTGGGCCTTGAACCAAGGCTTGCATCTTCTCTGTGCAGAAAAGAGGATAAACCTAGGATAAAACCAAGGTAGAGGGCAAGCTACAGAAGGCATGGGCATCTTGGCTTTGTCTTTATGGTTTAAAGTTAAAATCACTACTGTGCTTTCCCTTACCTTGCAGAAATGCTATTTATAACCTTTATACTTTAGACACAGAGTCAAGTTACACCGAATTCTACAGCATCACTAGACACATTCCGGGAGAGTTTGCAGCAACAACTGGAGTCTTTGCCCTCCTCTATGTCGCAAAGATTCAGTATTGCCTAGGGAATTACATTCAAGGACAGAAATAGAGTGAGAAAAGCTTTCTTAACTATTTTCCAAAATAAATCTAGACTGTGAAAGACTGGAAAGAATATTAATCTGTTTTATTCATACACGCTCTCTTTTAAGACAAATTAATTATGCAGCAGAAGCATTTAGCATAAAAATACAGGCTTTGAAATGTGAGTGTTAAGTGTAGTACAGGGAAATGAAACCGATCGAACTGATAGGAGGAGATTGAAGGAGGCTAATTAGAAAATGCCTGGAAGAGCATAACCATTTGACAAAAAGTACCCAAGATAAAGCACTCTGGGCTTTAGCAGATTATTAATGGTCTGCAAGATTTATTATCCATTCACCTTAGAGATCAGCTTTTTTTCCCCTTCTCTATTTAGTCTCAGCTACAAAAATGCAAAACAGCAAATTCAACTGTTGGTTATAATGAGGTCACGAGCTAATTGTGTTCTTAATTCAAATTTCAGAGTAATAGCCCGAGGAATATAATAACTTACAATAAACAGTAGTTCAACCAGCTAAAGCCATAAACTGGAAAACCATGACCAGATTCTCATCTTTCTCAGTTTTTCATAAAGGGTGAGCATAAACATTTGTTCTGTGGACCTCAATCCCACTAAAGGTATTAATGCTCTGAGAAAAATCTCCTTCAGTGAGTCTAAGCAGATTCTATTACTGCAATGATTTTTTTCCCCCAAGGAAAAATAGCACAGAATGTTTCACTGTGGCATTCACTCATTTAGTCACTTGGCTAAGGAGTATTATTTCTCTCTGCACACAAGGCTCTGAAGGTAGAGCCATGAGAAGAGTGACTTGAGACTCCTCTTCAAATTTTCAATGTAATTAATGTTAAAATTAATGTTAACGTTACATAACAATTTTATGCACAAATAGAAGATTTTTAAATCATTATTTTCTACACCAAAAACAAACAGGTATGCCTTTGAGTATTTGGGTTTTTAGATTAAAAAGATGACTTCTGCATCCCCTCACCCCATATTTTTCTTACCCATCATCGTTAATAAAAGCAGGAGGATAGGCAATCTGGTGCCATTGCCATTACAGCTAGAACAAGGAGTCGAGTAGAACCAGATATAAAGTACAGACCTATCAGGTAAACCCGCAGTACTCTGCTACTTCTGTCAGCTAAGTCTTCTGATTTACCTGAGAGTTCACTCCATGAAAAGACTGTATGGTCAAGCTTTACATTTCAGAAAATGAAGAGAAATATGTTTTCTCTAATTTTCAAGTCCACTGGTTTATAGTTGAGCACCAGTGATAACCTGCTATTGTTATTTGTTAATAATCACACTCTTGACTTAAAATGGAATTCTGATAATGTAGCAAGAACCCCATATACAGTTAGGTTCAATATACAGACCTATATATATTATTTATTTATCGATAAATATAAATAAACAAGCAAAGGGACTAGACTTATGTAAGAGCTTGTGTTTTACATACTAAGAGAGTGTCATGGTGCCACTGGAATTATAAAGAGTGGGCATACTTCTGGAACCACAGTCCTGCATCTGTGAGAAACGTGAAGTGCATGGATCCCTTTGGAGAATGGACAAGAAAGTCTCTGTTTCATCTGAGATCCAACTGCGGAGATGGCTGCTGTGTGAAAAGATGAGAACCTGGTAGCATGATGGCCCAAGTACAAAGATGATGCAGAAGTTTCTTTGCTACACTGACTCCAGCTAGGACAGAGGCAGTACCTACAGGTTCAGTGCTCAGAAGAGCCTCATCAATAGGCACTTGTAGAGCCTTTGACTTCTTTGGGAACGCTCCTGAAAAGGAAGATGAAACTATTCCTCCCATGGTCAATGCTGCCAAACCTAGAAACCTGTTCTCATCACAGCTTGCTCTGGAGTAGTCCAGACCATGACATGACATCGCTAATGGGACATCTAAAGCTCTCCAGAGCAAACCATTTAGCAATGGGTCTAAGCCTGGGATCTTAGCAACAAAATGTGAAACAACTGCCTGTAGCTTAAGAACAATCTTTCTAAAGTAGTCAGTCTTTCTAAAAAGAAGCCAGAGGTTCTGGGACCAGGAGCTGAACACTACCACCGAAACATTTTTTCCTTCAACCTCAAATATGCAGGGGAGAGAAATTAACAATGAGATAAATAAAAAAGGGCTACTAAAAGAAATTCTAAGTAGAGAAAGTTTCTAGAAAATCTATGACAATAAAACAAAATACATAAATCATGCATCAGATCCTTGTCATAGCCTATCAGTTATTTATTAATATCTTTATTGGAAAGAGGTTCCTGAGGTGGTTCTTTTTCTGTGGAATTATTTGCTTTTCACGAAAAACACTGCACTGGAACATTCATAGCAATAGATTACGTGACTGTAATAGTCATTTCATGAAATGCTTGAAACATTTAGGCCCCTCATGAAATAACTAAGTGAAAAAGACAACGTAATAAAATGTCTGTCATTCAAGTCAGTTTGCAAAGTCACACAAAAATTTCAGTTATTTCACAAAACGACTGGTTTCAGAAGATGACCAACATAAATATGATTTGTCCTCTAGCATGGTGCACCTCTTTATATCTAAGAGAACTTCCAATGCACTGTGAAATAGCTGATACACAAAATACTACCAGAAAAATATTAAGACAAAGTCCTATGGATAAGGCATCCACATTTTATTCCTACTGAACACTACTCATCATACTCACGATGTTGTCAGCTGAGAGTCCTTGCTTCTTCAGCTCCTTCTCTATTTATGAAATCATTCTGCAAGAAACAGAATAATTTTTAGTATCAGCAGAAATAAGGCTGATTCCAGCCCGTGCTACGTCAGTTTTATGCTGATTCATCACCGCATTACCTCACTTCCACACCGTGCTAATTCCACTGATTTCAAAGCAGTTGTTTCAAAAATCTGCAATAATCCACCAGCGAATCAGACCTGCACCGTGTCACGTCATAACCTTGGAAACAGAAATCCAACAGTGATACTGGAACTATGGGTATTTTATTGATAATGGACAGTGTTTACAATAACTACAAAGCACAAATGAGTGCTAGAAAAAAAAAGACAGCAAGGATAGTCAAACATGGATGTGTTTCCTATGAAAGACATGAAATAGCTATCTCTTACTCCAGCACCAACCTCAAGTTTATCAAGTCCTACAAGCACTGTTTTCTCCTAGAAGATGGAATGACAGGTCAGGGAAGATTGCAAAAAACTCCTTCAAGTCTTTTGCTGCACATTTGTTACTGGTTACAGAAATGGAGATAGGTGAACCATTCACACGCATTTCTTGCCAGCTTACTAACACTGAATATACAAGACATTCCCAAGCACTTTTTACTTGCAGCTTGAAAATACATCAAACTATTTATTTTCTTCGCTTTTGTCAAACAAGAGAACACATAAACTGTTACCCTGCGCTGCTAAACTCTAGTGATAAAAGGAAGATAAGTATTATGTGAAAGGGTTATCCATTAGTGGAACTCAATTACATAATTGTCCATTCAAGTTGTGGATGTGCAAGCCTAGTAATTTTGGTAGTCTGTCATTTGGAGGGGAGGGAGCAAGGGGAACATGGCAAGCTGGAATAGCTTAGTATTTGCTAAAGAATGATACAGTAGGATTTACACGATAATTAAAAGAAGACCTGACGTAAAACATAGAGGAATTCTTAATGAATCAACGTGGATTTCACATAAAAGTCAATGACAAGATAGACTCCTTTTTAAATTCAGTATCAAAATAGTACTTGCTTCCAAAGTGCTTTTCAAACACTTAAAATTTGTTTTGAAAATAGGAAAGCAAAAAGCCCCTATTGTTCCATAAGTAATATTTACAATAAATAAAGTGGCAGCAACATCACATACACATTGGAGACTTGCTATTAAAAAATGAAATTATAAAATTTTCTTCTAACCTCTCTGGAGGATTATTTTTGTAGGGTCAGTTAGATCCTTAGTGACTGAAATAATAGTGGAAAGAAGGGGGGAAGTTGCTAGGTTTATGAAAGACTGGGATTCTTTTTAAAAATGCTGCCATCTGCGTTGATAAAATATACACATTTTTATTTTGCTTAGAAGCTCTAAAAATAGCATTCAGGTGCATATGTTTCATGACTATAGCTCTGTAAGGTATAAAATAGTATGTAAATATACTGACTATCAGGGCCATCCATCAGAATATTCAAACATGCAAAAGCTCTTGATGCTAATTGGTGTTAGGTATCTAAAAATTCCACAGCGCATTCTCACCAGTTTCTGTACGAGGTCGGCCTGGGAAAGAGTTTGCAAATATCACAGCCCTTACTTCTCACAATTTAATACAACAAAATGAAGTCCTGATTCCGCAAAGAATTAGCTATGAATAATCTCATACATATGTAATTCCATACAGCTTAACCTCTGAGACTTCTCCCACTGGAATTTAATATTACCCTATGTATTTCTTATACAAAAAGAAAACCTAGATATTATCTTACAAATGTTTCCCTTTGAAATGTGTATTAGTTCATTAACTACTTTAGGTTGACTTGACTTACATTCTGCTTTTATGCTCGGTTTTAAAGGCTACACCACTATAAAATGGTGAAATAGCCACAATCACAATTTTTCATCTCATCTATGGAGATTACAAAACTCAGGTCAACACTACTAAAAAGTTACTTTGTTGTGCTGCTGAGATCTTGAATACAGGCTTCTCCAGCTCCATCTTCTGGTACAAAAGTACTTAAGAAACAAGAGCCTAGTACTGCAAAAGCTAATTTCATCAGCCATAAATGCCCTGAATATATGAAAGGAATTCCAGCAAAAAAAATAGCTTATCATTCATAATATATGACAAGATCTGGATTGGTGGTTGTTTTACTGAAAGGCAGTGTTTTCCTCTGCCCAGTTCTCACATGCTTTCCCCATTTCCTATAATCCCCAATATATAATGTAATTAGTCTCAAAGATGCTTCAATATACAGGGACTAGATAAAAATCATTTGGGGATTACAGTCAAGACTGAAACAGGCTCCAAATAAATCTTTAAGTCTTCTGGGACTCACTTATTCCAGATGTCATATAAGATATGCACAGTTTGTGCAGATGAGTCATTCCGGTCTGTACCAGAACAACAGAACCAGCTCAAAACCTAATCCTGGACTCCTTAGAATTTAAAATTTCCCAAGATTACTAAGGGTTTAGCCACATAACTCACATTACGATGAGCACTAAGAACATACCTCTGGAAATCTTATTCTTGCTTCCTCTGGTAAATTATATACATAGATGCTGAATATACTTAACTATTCCAGTGTTAAAACAATGCAGTGTTAAAGCAAAAAAATCAAACTAAAACACTGGAAAAGATTAATCACTTTGCCAAAGTTGGTTCAAAATCACCTTCTTAAGCCATGCGTTACGCTTTTTTAAGATTAGGAAGTATTTTAAGCTGCTACTATTCTCACTAATACTGATTTAAGACCTTAAGCTCAAAAAAACCCCAAACCAAACCTCCAACAAAAAACCCCCCAAAACACACAAACAAAACCCCCCCCACCAAACCACAAAAGAGGTATTTCCCAAATTTTTTAAAAAGTTTGAATGGAAGGACGGAGAAGGAGAGCTGAGCAAAGCTTCTATTTGGATATAGCTCAGAGCAGATACAAAAGCCTTCACCTTAGTGCACCTCAAACTCACCTGCGGATTATATCCAAGGTCACAGACCTATCTTAATGTTCTATTCTTTCAAGTTCAGTGTCCAGCCACTTGTACTGCTGTAAGAAGACAGAATAAATTGACTATAGCAAGGACTCTTCTGGTGGGCAATGTCCGAACTCTATGAACACAGAAAGTACAGACTTAATGCAACAAGGTCTCCTCAATTACTTCAGATGGACTTGGATTGTGGAAGAGCATTATAATTATTAACAGTTGGGTGCTGACTTAACTATAATTTAACTTTAACAAATTAGAATTTATTGAACTGTAATCAACTATAAGAGGAACTTTATACTGTTTGATATTCCCAGTGGATTATTCTGATTCTTGGTTAGCTCTAGCTTCAACAGATTTTTCACGTGTTCCAGGATAACTTAGAATTATTTAAACTGCTTCTGAAGAATATCAATCTTCTTCAGGAAAGATAAAGGTGAGAAATTAATGTAATTTTCTGCATAAATTGCACATTCGTTAAAATTTCATCTTTTCTGACTAGCGAAGGCATTGGAAGTTTATGTATATGTAAGAATGGAAATGTCCTAATTTTTACCAATCAAATAAAAATTTGATTCCACCGCCGTTTTTCTTTGCCCTATCAACCCCGAACTGAAGATCCAACAGGATCCACCCAGGATGCTGGTAGCCAAGGGCACACTGCTGGGTCATGTTCAACCTGGTGTCCTCCAGGAACCCCAGGTCCTTTTCTGCAAAGCTGCTTTCCAGACAGCTATGTCCCTCCACCAGTATGTACTGGTGCCTGGTGATGTTACTTCCCAGGTGCAGGACTCTGTTGAACATCAAGAGGTTTTGTCCCATGGGATATCTGCCTACTGTTTGGGGGGGTTTTAATTAGATATGAAGACGACTGCCTATCATAGAAAGAAAGAAGGGTAGTAATTGCTTTTTAAAACAGTGATGAATTATAACAAGGAAGTCTTTTGCATCTTAACAAAGGTACAAATCACACAAGAAAACATTCTGACAACCATGTTTCTTCATGGAACACAGCAGATTACAATTACTATGCACAGAAGTAATATACTTGAGTATTTTTTAAAATCTAATTGCATCTTTTTATGACAAGATTTTACTATTACATAGTAACTATTACATATTTCAAGATATTCTTGTTAAACAGAAACAACCACAGAAAAATTAAATCTTAACATTTTCTCTAGATTTAAAGAATAAATAGTATTTCTGAAATGAGAATTCGGAGCCCCACCAACCTAACTTCAACTTTCTCCCTTTCCTTTGATCAGGGAATTTGCCATATCCCCTATTTCTGGTTTCATTCACTCTGAACTTCTGTTTGTGTAGTGATTTCCTTTTAACATTTTTTTTGGATTTAAATTAGTCCCTGAAGCCATAACTGACAGAAAAGCTTACTGTGATATCAGTTTTTAGAGCCTAATTATTTCTCCCTTCCTCCACACTACCTACAAACATCTAATCTTCACTGTGCTGAAAACCTATTAAATTAGAACCCCAATTAAGAATATTTAAATGATCAAATTTTGCCTGGCTGATGGCACCGCTACAGCTGCTTGATTCAACCTTCAGAGTATAAAGAAATTAAAAAGAAAAAATATCTAGAAAAACTGAAATGGAGACTCTTTGGTTTTATAGAAGACAACTTAAGAGATTTGGAACAGGTTTCTTCATTAGGAAGAGTTCCTAAAGGAACTGACTTACAAAAATTACTTAATACTTAGCAGTATATTTAAATGATTGTAGTTTGTTTTAATAAATAGGAACCAACGTTTTTACTGCCACATGTGGTAGTTGGCAACGTTGAGTCTGAAAGGAAGAGTACTGCAAGGCTAATTTCTCCTCCAAACCCTGTTATTTTTACATCCATCAGCACTTTATCATCTTTACTGAGACTTGCTGCAAATTTAAAATACCCTAAGAGACCTGAGAGAGTATCCTTACAACAGTCTTTATCCACTGTATCATTAGGGTTCTCGTTACCGTAATTTCACAGTTCTGAGCAACAATTATTTGATTTATGGGAAGGATTGTTTCCATTTTGTGGATAGGTAACTGAGCTCTATTATACATTAATTGATTTGCAGGGGAAATATATGAAAAGCTGGCTGGAAAAACAAATCAGTCAGGATCTTTACCATCACAATGCCTTTTAGAGCTAGCACTCTAGGACCGCTAAAGAAGTTTGGTTTTAGCTGATATCAGTGAAGCTGCAATTTAGTGTTGGTCCAAAGAATTTTCCTTAGTGTTGGTCCAAAGAATGTTCCCATTCTAAAACCAAACTGAGGTTAATGCGGTTTTCATGATGATGAATTTGCCCCTCTTGATATTTATTGCCACGGTGATTCCTGCCTCTGCAAAGAGTGTATGAAAATCCTGTCCTTCTGACAGGGGAGTAGTTTCACACTCATTTTGTATAGGTGTAAATCACAAGGTGAAGTATAAAGCTACAAAAGACTGAGCTCCAGCTTTAAAATTCCTATTTTTATGAGCTTCTCACTACAGGTGTTATAACTCAAAGAAGTGAATGTTAGAAGTGTTAATAATGTCAACGAAATAAACAATTATTTAACATCTTCCCTAACAAGACACTTCAATAAAATCTTAACAAGGTAATTTATAGGGAAGGTAGGTACAATTTTCTCATTCTGTATAGAATCTCATCATTAATTAACACTAATTAATCAGGATTACATTGCAAGTGACCAGTTTTTGTGAATCAGCAGGTACAGTAACATACCTAAGAAAATTTGAGAATGAACCTGAGTATGCTTTGCTCAGAGGCAGTCTCACAAATTTACTATTTATCACAGTATTTCTATTATATGTATGTGAATAAAAAAAAAAAAAAATGGAGAATGTGATTTTATAGCATTAGAATAATTTACAAATAATACAAAAGACATTCCTTTTACTTTGCTAAATGTTTTTTTAGAAACCATCTTACTACAAGGTACTACGTGTTCCCATGCTATAGTACAGCATAACAAATCTGCTGTTCTGAAAGATCAGGGCATATGCCCTTTTAATTTCTGTATTTCATTTGGTGGTTAGCAATTACAAGCAAAAGTGGTTGGGTTTTGGTTGTTTGGTTGGTCTTTTTTTGCCCCCACTTCTAAAGAGAAAGAAAAAAATAGGAAAAATATTTTAACGCACTTGGAAAAACTTTCATAACCTGCATGATAGACCAAAATGGACATGAATACAATATACAAGTTCAGCCCCAAACAGAAGTAACATGTTTGTATCACTTCCTCTTCACATTATAGAGTGTTTACACAACGTACTTCAAATGATGCTGTCATCCCACGAAATGTTGAACAATGCTCTACTGCTAAACAATTCTGCCCAATTATCAATGTTGGTTTTTTTTCTGCTCTCCGTAGTTACTGTGGGAATACAGCATACAGAATATACTCATCTCTGAGAATTCAGCTGGTTTTGGAAGTTGTTTGTATCTGAATCTATAAATCCCCATAACTCTATAATAATTCTGGCAGCCAACAACCACGACTGAACAACAGGTAACTCCTATTAGGAGCAATGAACAGACAAATTAACTGAGTAGAGTACTAAATAAGGAGTCTCTACTTTTCAGCGTTCAGACATCTAAAATGGTTTTCAATAGCTTCACACGAATATCCAAAGCAAGTAGTGCGCTAAAAAAATAAAGACAAAAAAAAGTGTCAAGAGGACTGCTTCTAAACAATGCGAGAAACATACTGATATTCTGTTGTTTTTTGTTTGGTTGGGTTTTTTTTAAAAAAATAATCTAATAGTAACATTGAAGCAGTGGTGGAGGGCAGAAAAGCAGGTATGTTGGATTATAATAATTTCCTCCAGTGTAAAAAGTTCCTAGGAGGAAAGTTCCTTACCTAATCTTGAAGCAGCTCAGGGTTGGTGGTTTTTGGTTTTGGTTTTTTTTTTCCCCCTTTATGATCCTACGTGAAGATGGTGACAAAGTGAGAGAGGAAAAGGAAAGGGTTGCCTGAAGGGAGTCAGCTGATAAGAACATGCTGAAATAATCAATTTTGATCCCAAATATAGCACCCTGACTGGTAATTACCAGTAGCTGATGCAGGGACTTACAACAGGCTCCCTCCTCTCCCTTGGAAACAAAGCATAATACTAATGCAGAAAATGGAAATTATTAGTGTAAGTAAATAAAGCAAATTTGTACTGTAGCTGTTCAGGACCACTGCTGATCACCAAACACATGGCCAATCCTAATCTTACCTCTATCCTTTTTTAGCAGTCTGCTTCCATAGCTCCCGAGACTTCTGTATTTCTGCGTAGGACTTCCAGAACATCGACTGGGCACTGCATACGTAGAGTAATGAAATACCCTGGCTACGTCTGAAATGCCGTATAAACAATCCATAATGAACCTGCATACACACGGTGACCAGCTTTCCAAGTTGCTCCTCCTGCTCCAGTTGACCTGCTGGACCTCCCAGGCAAAAGGACAAGTACTTCTTTTTCCACGAAGTCCTTAGAAACCACAAAAAAAAAAAAAAAAAAAAAAAAAAAAAAAAAAAAAAAAAAAAAAAAAAAAAAAAAAAAAAAAAAAACCAACCAACTCCTAAAAGCAGCACTCTGTAGCCAAAAGCAGTGGAGTCAGCAGCCAAGTGTTTCACTTCTTATGGTCTTTCACTCGCAGAAGTTCCAGCTGAGTACCTGCCAAAAAGCAGAGGTTGGACTTCACTTGTACTCCAAACTGTCATAGCCATACTTCTGTTGCTATTCAAAAAGCAGGGAAAAAAATCTGGGTGTGTGTTAGGTTTTAAATAGTTTCCAATTTCAGGGCTAACAGAAAACAAAATGGCAATTAGTACAAGTATTAGGAATTAAAAATAGAAGTATGGAAGAACACAAAATGTTATACTCAGGTTGTCTATTGCTCTTTCAGCAAACCACAGTCTTCACAAACACATAAACACACATTTTCCCCTCAATGAAAAAAAAGATTTATCTGTAAGACAAGTCATAAAACCAAAGCAAACTTGATTACTGTAACATTCTTCAAAAATTCAGTTTTGGAAGTATAAATATTTAATTGTCTTGAGCATCTCTTAGAAGCTCAGAATTAAAGAAATCAGTGTCAAGTACAAACAAAACACAACCTATTTTATTAAGAAGTACCTTAGGAAAGTCTTTTTCTATAATCTTTTGCTATTTCAGCATATTTAGACTGATAAAAAAAATGTTCTGAAGCATTACTTTATGTCTGAATCTTGTATCTCCAACTCATAACATCAGTAGCAGCGGAGGGAGAGAAACACTTTTATTACTTGAATGACTACAAGGTTTTGACATATACCATATTAATAATGATAATTTATTCACACAAGATTTTGTTAGCATAGTAAGCTGTTTACCACCAAAACAAAATGAACCACCTAAAGTAGTAGGGAAAAAAAAAAAAAAATCAGTATGTATCTTCACCAAAACACCTCAGATTACTTTTGGATAACTGATAACCTCGCAGGCTGCCTCAGTGTGAAGCCATACAACAGAACGGCACGTTAAAGAATTGAGAGAGTCCAGTGCTTGATTATTTTATACGCTTGTTCACAATCAAATACTGCCCTAAGTTGACTCCTATCACTGTCGGGGGTAATTTCCCAATGCCTTCCTCTCAGCACCAGACAACTGGTTACACACTAAAGACTTATTAGGTTATTTGTTCAATGTTAATTGAATCCTGATTGATAATTAATATCACCAGGGACTGCTAATTAATATACACATTGCCCAAATTTTAATAAATATATTTTACTAAGAGCAATTTTAAATCTAAAATGGAAAACAATTTCTAGAGCAATTATTTCAAGAAGTTGCACTGATAAATAGTAAGGCATTATATACAGTTTAATGATTAGCAATTAATTTATATAATGACATTAACAGTAAGATACATGCAAAGCAATTAAGCATTACATCTTGCAAGAGTTTATCGACTCGTAATATCCAAGTATTACTTTCCAAGTAACACAAAATAATTTGTCTGATCTGTCCATCATTTGCTACTCCAACTGTTATTATTATTTTAAATTATGTCCATACAATTTTTGCACATTTATTAAAAAATAAAGCATCTTCAACATTTTAAACCCCTCATTCAAAAATGTGTTATTACAAACAGTCCGGCTCTTTGCAACACCTCAAGGTTATTTTTCAGATATATCTTCTGGGTTCAGAAGAAATTTGCAAATTATTTCAGTTGGGTTGAATGAGACACGTGGAAGACCCACCCACCACCCCCCCCTCAACTTTACACTCATTCTTTCCTCAGCAATGATCAATTGATTTTTCTGCACAGGTTGTTTTCATCCTAGCAGCAGCAAACCAGTTTAAATGGGGAATCATTT
This sequence comes from Tetrax tetrax, assembly GCA_009806455.1. Lineage (NCBI taxonomy): Eukaryota > Metazoa > Chordata > Aves > Otidiformes > Otididae > Tetrax > Tetrax tetrax. The sequence continues at coordinate 106,062 of WHYT01017052.1, forward strand.
TATACTGTTCCCCAGACACCGCTAATCATGGTAATCTAATCTGTTCAAATTAACCCACATGCCACAGCTCCACAAACAATTAACCCTTGTATGTCAGTGGGTTGTGCAAATCAAATCCCAACTACATTACCATAATCTTCCGCACGCTATGCAGATTGCCTCAGTGTTCATAATTGCTCATAACCATTTTAACTTTCACATGATTTCTCTCCACGCTCAAATACGTCTAGGTAAAATTCAGAGGAAAACACAAACAACAAAACCATAGAATCGTAGAATGATTAGGGTTGGAAGGGACCTTCAAATGTCATCTAGTCCAACCCCCCCTGCCAGGAGCAGGGACATCTCCAACCAGATCAGGTTGCTCAGAGCCCCGGGCCAACCTGGCCTTAAACGTTTCCAGGGATGGGGCATCCACCACCTCTCTGGGCAGCTTATGCCAGTGCTCCAACACCCTCAGTGTGAAAAAAAAATTCCTAATATCAATCTAAATCTGCCTCCCTCTATTTTAAAACCATTACCCCTCGTCCTACCACAACAGGACCTACTGAAGAGTTTCTCCCCATCTTTCCTGTAGCCCCCTTTCAGATACTGGAAGAAAAAAAAAAAAAAAAAAAAAAAAAAATCAATCCATTGTCTCCGCAATTCACAATGTCACAAAAAATCCCAAGTCTCTTTATCATTACAATCTAGCACTCACAACATTTATTGAATCTGAACCAGTGAAGGCAGACTCTCTTGTCTGTATTAGCTGTCACAGGGGCCCCAAAGGCTCCTCCGTTATGCCTCTGCCTTTTAGCCCAGTAGAGAGGCAAAGCAGAGAAAACAGAAGGCAGAAGAGCACACCAAAGAGAGCAAGGATCTGTGGAACAAGGGCTTAAAGGCATTATTTTACAGTATATAATGAAATAAATATTAATCATCATTGGTGGTCTAGAGACGTTCTGATGAGCTGCATTATGGATGCTCATAGAGCTTCCCAGCCAAGGGGTGGGATGGGGGAATCTCCTTGACAACCCGAGTGATCCTCAGGTATTGATTTAGCACAGAGGTAGACATGAGGTTGACAGTAGTTACACAGTTGGAGACTTTATGATGGGTACCTGAGCCCTGTGACACATTCAAGACTGTGAACTGCTTCTAAATAGCTCACAAAAAAATAACTCTGAGAATTAGCTGCCTCAAACCCTGTAGCAAAAATCCCTTAATCATTTTCTTCTGTATGTTACACAGAAGTGATTTGTTTTAAAGTTCTCATATTTTAAAACTGAATTTCTTTAATGTTTAAAGGACATAAAAATTACTGGGTAAAATCTATTTCTTGATTAAATTAGCAAAGCTTATGAAATCACGTTTTTAGTAGCTACCTTCAAAACTGTATTTAATACCTATCAGGTTGTTATTTACGGATAACAAGCATACGAACTCAGACTAAGAATGTTCATTTACAAACTGAAGGAGTACTCACAGTAACTTCCTTGCACCGCACTGCAGTGACAATGCTGTCATTCAGTAAAATATATACAGTTACAAAACTCTAATAAAGACTAAGACCTACATTCACTGAGAAGAGTAAATTTAAAATGCAGTAGTTGTTAGAAGCAAATCAAGGAACCCCTTGCATTACAGCTTACAGGGGCTATAATGCACTTCTGCAACACATATTTAAAGACAGATGGAGAAAAAAAAAAAAATCCCTATATTTCAACAACCCTTTCCTGTGTCACACTTTCGTGGCTCAATAAAATAACTAGCTCTGCCATACCTCAAAGTCATCATTAGTTGACAGCAAATAATCAGAATACTGTTTAAAATACAAAGTAGTTATCAACATATTCCAGATATTTTTAATTTGGGAGATTATTTGAAGATCACAGGATAACGGCTGAGTTAGCCCCTTGATGAATTTCCCATCTGGCAGCACAGCCACACGCTTTGTCCGCTGAAACATAACGCTGCTTCATGCCGTATTATCAACACATTGGAATAGCAAACATTTTAAACCAGTCTGAATACTTTGACGTGCAGGTTCTTGCCTCACTGTCTATTCATAGCCATTCTTTCAATTTAGAAGCATTTACCATTTTGCAGTATATACAGGGTCTGGTTTTTTTTCATTTTGTCTTACTGAGAGTTTTAAGAAATGTCTCTCTGCAGGCAACAGTGGATTGCAAACACAGACACACAGAAAAGCTCAGATACTTCAGAAAACCAGGCAGTTTGGCTGCCTACTACGTTTAGCCTGAGATGAAGATGACCAAGTTCTCTTGCAATTACCACACTAAAAGCAAGCAGGAATGGATGAGAAATAGAACCAATGCATTTCCATCTGTTCTTTTTACCCAAGTAGTATCACTTGCCAGTCACGCTACATTTTATGTTAAAACTTGAGTACTGACTTTTTAAGTCCCAATGAATAAAATTACATTAAAATCTCCTCTATCTTGCACTCCAAGAGACACATTCAGTTGCTTCTCTTTCGCCAGGGATACTTAGTTAATCCTTTTGTTATAGATTACCCTGCCAAATTACTACAGTACACTTTTTCCTTTAACCTCAGTTACTGTTCTCTCCAGAGACCCAACAGCCAGGATCAAATGATGGGTTTTTTAATACTCTTTACTGCACAGCTCATGACTTAGAAAGGACAGCAGTAGAGCTTATATCACATTAACTGTAATCAGAATTTACACGGAAGGAATTACATCCTTCCAGTTGCCTAAACTTAGAGCTAACATACAAAGTGCTACAGTTACTACACTGAGTCATCAAATGCAAAGCACAACCATCAGCAATACCTTGAGTAACAAGTCACAACCCAGGAGTTTGGAAACAAGGAGAAATAAGCAGCAGCAAAATGCACAGCAACTGTGCAGCTCTCAGGAAGATCTTGAAGAGCCCTTAGATCTCAGGAAGATTTCTACCCCCCCTCCCAGAAGTCCGTTTTGCCTACCACATGAACTTATCTTCACTCATATGATGTTTGTAGGATTTGACTCCCAAACTACATGCAATAGTGGCACAAAGGAAGATTTAACCTCTTTATGACATTGGATTAGGAATTTTTCCATTGTCTTCGGAAACATTCTGAACTAATTCTGTGATATTTAAACAGCAGGGCATGAGCACAAACAGCTCGGTAACACAGAGTATCTGGGCTGAAGGACACGAACTTTTCACAACCATACAAATAAGTCTCAAAGGTAGGTCTCCGGTGTTGCTGCAGCTATATCCCTAATAATCCCCCCAACACAGCTGTAACAAAGTTGTGCAGTTTACCTGTTTTGTTTTACCGTGGGGATTGCTTTAGTCTAGCCCCAGTGTCTACCTGGACTCTACACTGTAAAAATGCACGCACAAAAAAAACATCCCTCCTGCAGAAATTGCAATCTGAAACTAAAGCCAAGAAGTAAATAAGCATTCGAAAGCACAAGGAAGCAATAGGACAGCAGTGGTCACAGTGATAGGATGCAGATTCAAAATATCAGCCACTGGAGCACTGGGACAGATTCTTTTGGATAGAACACCAGAGAAGAGTTACAGGAAAGGACCTGAAAGATGGTCATTAAACCAGTTTGAAGTAGTTTAAAAAGGTTATGGTGGAAACAGCACAGTTTTTTTTCAACAATTAATAAGTGAATGATGAGGGCTGGTATCAGGGGTCCACTCAAGATGGAATCAACATTTTAACGATAATTAAACTAGAGCTAAGCCACAAAAGTCCTCAGGAAGAGCAGGTAAGCCCCTTCTGATACATGATACCCAAGAGGGAGCCAGTTTAAAAAAGCACAGAGGAGAACATGATGAAATACCATCACTGACAGAGAACCATAGACAACCAAGAGGACCAGGCTATATCCCCTGATAGGGACTGGGGAGGACAAGCAAGTAGAAAGCTTGACTTTCCCTTTCCCCACAGAGGTTGAAAAGACTACATCAGGAACTTTTTCCTTGCAGATAACGTGACCTTGTGTTTATTTAGGAGTAGCTTTTCATTCATATTAAAACATTAAAAATGCAAAAGGAAAGGCTCTAAAATCTGCCTTTGGGATCATTCATTTTTAATTAAAAATACTCTGTCACACTCCCTGCTTTGAGATGTGCATAAAGAAACGTTACTTCTCGAGTCAGAAACACAGATGCAATAACCATGGGCTGCTATACAAAAATAAAACAAAGATCTCAGAGGCCGACCCCGCACTCTTTGCTTGTGCAGAGCCACTGTTCATTCTAAAGCGTGTGAGGACATGGAGATGTTCCTCCTCACAACTAAGCTCATTAAGAGAAACAGATATTGATTAAAATGGAGACATCAAAATGCTCTTATGAGACATGTGGTCCTCTAAAATCCTTCCATTCTTACTTTCCACTAGATTATCTGTAGAAATAAATGCAACCCCAACTTTAACAATTTTTATGACTATAGTTTCAAAACCATCAGGACTAGCTTTGGGCCAGATTCCACATCACCATGACAAGTTCAGCATCTAGGTTGCATTGTTTTCCATTTAGATAAGTGGTCTTTCTACCAGTAAATTCCTGACCAGACTTACTGCACCCATGTCTGTCAGACACAGCCTGGAGTCTATTGTGCATACGGATGCACTTATCCCTGCGGAGAGAAGATGGCTCTGCCTGTCCTTATCCTGTAGCACCACTATACTCTATTGATACATTTATGAAAAAAAAATCCTCAAGGAGTTTTGTAACTAAGATATTCTGCTAAAATAGTACTATTTTCCCCTCTTCCATTCTCTATGTTGTCTTCAAGTATTCACATTTATATTTTAGAAGTGAAACAGAAAACTACTTTTTGAGTAATAGAAAACCTAAGAGCATTATTCCTAAGGAATGAGTAATTTGTCATATTGTTAACAACTACTGCAAGAAACAATAAAAGCTCCTTTTTTCTAGAACAACAGTTGAATTAAGAAGATTTGTAAAGACAGAAAAACTGCTTCAGAATACATTCTGCCTCAGGCTTGCCCCTTTCCCAATGTAATGACTCAATTTCTTATATATTAAGAACAAGAAACCTTATTTTTTACTTTATTACACTTTTACAATTCTTGTATTACTTTAACTGACATGGATTCTGTATGATGCATTATGTCATAAAGCACCAAAGTTAAAATCTCCTGCTCTGAACTCTTTCTCGTAGCAGACGAAATCCTACATTCTAGCATTGTTCAACATAAGAGGCAGATTTGGGTGTTAAAGCTACAGAGTGGAGGAAGTAAATTTGAGACATTACTTATTTTCTATACATCTCTGCAGAAAACAATTTTCCTGGTAAAAACGTTGCTTTAACTCAAAAAAAGTCTTCAATTTTTTTTGCAGTATCTTGCAGAGCTCATTTAATCCTAGTTTACACACATATACATTTAATCCTAGTATCTACACAAACAGAATAATAGCCATTAAAAAAAAATTAAGAACAGAAGAAAAACAAATACAAAATCAGCTCTTTCAATTACTTGATTCCTTGTCCATTGAAGAAACTTTTAAGGGCATTTTAAAGAATTTGTTAAATGCAGTGTAGTTATCTGTGATGAGTTATATGAATTTTATCCAGCTACAAAATATTTCAAGTAAAATGTGTGAATAAGTAACTTCAAACTGCCTTAGCACCTAAGCTCATAAGGTCATTATATTTATCTGAACATCCCAAGAAAACACTCCCGTAGTGTCAGAATAAAATTTGCTCTCTGAAATTTCTGAGAAAAGCGTTAATAATTAAGCAGCTTTTTTCCTTACTGCTTCTAGAACGTCAATTTCATTTTCAGTTAAATTACAAACTTCCTCACGGTTTACTTTTTGAAAAAGTACTTTAAGACAAGTTTAGACTATCAGATTAAGAAATCCAAAATTTTAAGTAAATCAATCATTTTTCATTTTTATAAATTAAAACCCAAAGCTTTAGGAAAGACTGAAAGAGTTTAAAACTCAAATTCATTTGAGTAGTTTTAGCTTAGTGAAAAATAAATAATTCTACAGACAGTGCCAGTGAATACTAGATAGAAATGTTATTTATATCCATGTTTTTGCTAAAGTGTTATGAATCAGAAAAACCAGGAGTTGGTGGATTTCTTGCTTCCTCGTACGAAATGTGTAACAAGAATATCACAAATACAATTTACAACAGAAGTTCCTTTAAGAGTAAATTCCTTGACAATCAGTGGGCCTGAACCTTGTTCCCTATTTGCACTGTAACGGTAAATCAATCGGAAGACTGTCCGTAGGGATGTGGCCTTCCTCCTTTCTGCTCCCTTTGCAGTTGTACATACCATCCAGAATACATACGTATGCTGTATGCTTTCCTACCAAGAATGCTTCGCCTACCGACATAACCTCTTGACTGATGGATAGCCATGTTGCAGAAAGCTTCCCTGAACTCAAAGCTGTCGTTTTTTTCTTTTTCTTATGTGAAAAATAATCTAGACTTTATCAGACTGTTCATTAACACAAGCTTTGCTAGAGAAAGAATTATAGAACAGAAATGCTCTAGTTGTGCCTATTTTTTTTTTCCCCCTAAATCATCAGAAGAGAAACTACTGATGTAAACAAAGGTTTTATCACTTTATATTAGGAAAGCTCAGGAATACTTACAATTCAAACTAAATAACAGTAATTCATGTCTAAAAACAGTTGTTGTCCTTCCTCCTACCGTAAAAAAAGCAAGTGTAGGTTTTTTTCCCATATGTTCAGTTTAATGGATATGTTCAAATTTTATTACTACTGACCACAGATGTAGAATAAACTAAATAACTGTAGCTGTTTTTCTATAAGGAGATAAAAAGTAAATGATCATTAACAATAAACTGTAACCACCGACAATAAACATTTAATGATCATCATAAAAAGAAGTGGGCATTGTGAAGATCAACAAATTTGCAACAACTCTGCACGGAATTCATTGTTGTGCATTTAAGATGACAATATTCCACTGCAGGATAACAAATGTTAGAACATTTCCAGTCATCTCATTCTGGCTGTTTAAAAGAATACTTGCTGAAACTAAGCACTTTCCTTTTTTTCTTGGTTTTTTTTGTTTGTTTGTTTGTTTTTACGTTCTGCACCTGATCGCCTTTCCTTGCACAAACATTAAGTGTACACTACACTGTCAAAAAAGTTGGGCTAATACAGTAAAACAGGTCCATTTTATCCCTTTGCCAATTTTGCAACTATGACTAACGCTCTGCTCAGTGGAGTCATTTTGCTCATTTTTCACTAGAAAGAATGGTTCCCAATACAAGATGTTACTTCTCTCCTTTCAATAAGCAAAATACATGGAACAGATGGGTGGAAGCCAATTCTCTTTCTTGCAACGTGTTCTCACTAGACAGTTATTAACCCGGCTCCACATATCGCACAACCAGATCAAAGATTCTGAATCAAGAGGGCACTTTATTATTTGCCAGTCCCACTCACCTTCATGACCCACAGTTCACTTAAGTACCTTGCTGAACTAGACTAAAGAAAGTTTAGAGAAATGCAGAATCAAACTTCCTAAAGGGAAAATGAGAATGGGCGACATTTTAGCGTAACATTTCGTAAGCTAAAAGGTGCCATAGCAAGGAAATAGTTACAGATGCATCCAGCTGAACAACACAGTCTTCCACTGAATTACACATAGATTGATTTAAGGTTTCAAATATTTTTTTTTTTTTATTTTAAGTCTTTAAGTGGCTCTTTCTACTAACCGCCACAAATAACCACTCAAATAGAGGCTTCAAAAAAAGTAATCTTCAACAAAGATGGCTTACTTTTTTGAAATCCACTTGATGAAAGTGAATTTCAAAAGGCAGAACATAATTTTGTCGCAGGTTCAAAGGTGTGATTATAACTTTGGTCTTCCATGGCTATCAATAGAGAATCAATAAATGAAATAAAAACAAATATAAACTTACATCCAAATGTTTAGAAAACAATGAAATGCTACTTAAATGGAAGCAGTACCTTGAGTCATACAATTTGCAGATAAATTATAAGTACCAGAAAGGGAAAGTAAGAAAAAGTGTTTGCTTACATTTAGTTTAAGTTAAGGTAGATCTGAAAGAGAGCTAATAACCATTTAAAAAAAAAAAATTCCTTTTGGAAGTCCCAAGAAAGACCCTACCAACTTAAATGCAGTGCTAGAAATCGAAGAATCTAAGATCCCTAGTTACGTTTAAGATCTTTACATTTGACTGGTGTAGTATTACTCTTCTTAGAAGTAATCAGCATCTCCAAATCTCAGAAATAATTATTTCCTTTAAATATATGCCATTATGTTATCAGGCTCTTGAAGTATTTTTGAGCCTTCTTGACTATGTATATGTACGTGATACATGACGCATCAGAAGTCAATTCATACAGGTATTTAAGTACATATAATCAAAGAAAGGTAGTAACATTAGTTAACATTTGCATTTTCCAAAAGAGCAATCTCACTATACTATTTTCTCCATAGCAAACAAAATTTGTTTTGACAAACCAAATCATATGTTACGATAGGAGGGGGAAAAAAAAGACAAAAAAACCAACAATCTACTGCCACAAAAACTGGATTATGATATTCACAAATGAATTAAAGCAATGAAATCACACATGAAATACAAAAATACTTGCATTATAAAATAAACTATTTTTCAATTGATCCAGCATTGTCTTAAGATCCTTATGTTTCAGAACAATGCAGGGCAAACAACATGAAATTTAAGACTACAGACTAAAATGAAACCAGTTTATAGACTTTCTATATGAAGGCTCAGCAGGCTAATTTGTCAAGGACGTTCTCATGGTGGTATAGCGATTGGCATTTAATATGTATCCGTAAAATTCCAGCAGAGCAAATAGCTGGAATAAGTGTCAAGAAAACTCCATTACCTGCTGTACTAATAACCACACGGCTATACACATCATGCTGAGAAAACATCCATAAGGAGCAATGTCATTACCTTAAAATTTCAGGTTGGCTTGATGAGCTGTTTATTCCAATTAACACAGAAGGAAATTGCTGGGTAACTACCACCTTCATTTAGGAAGTCTCTCTAATGTTTAGCTTATGATGAGTTCTGCAACATAGTTTTTGGAGGATCACAACATTTAAAGCAGTATTAAATCACATACGGCAACTACAAATTTTATCTCCTCTTGCTGTAATCCATGGATAGACATAGCTTTCTAAGGAACTTTCACACATCCAACAGAAAAAAATCAAATACTTGATACTGCCTCTGATCAGAACATAACTTAAATTTTCATTGTACAAAAGGCTGTCATTCCACAAGATTTTTTTTATTTTTCTTTAATTCCTTAAATGGCAAATGAAAGCATGCTGTTAACTACTGGAATTCAAATCTGCTGTCCTTCCATAGAACGCACTGTCAAGCTGTAGACTTGGACCTTAACAAAAGTAACATTACATCAAGATCATATTCAAATTCTCTTTAGATGCTGATTTTAAGCTATAAAACTTAACCTTTGTAGCAATACAGTTATGTATTGTAGCCCTTGATATTTGATCAGGAGACTGATCAAGTTACAAACACCTTGGTATGAATCAGATCCACGCTACTACGAGTTGGCAGGAAGGCTGGAGGGGACAGCTAGAAGCGCAGTGGGGATGCATGTCACGAAGCTCCTTGAAATTTAAATACAGTTACACCAAGATCTGGGATAATGTAAGATTATTTTAGTATGTATTGGCTCTCTGCTGTCAAGCCACAAGAGTCAATTTTGGTTTCGTATAAAAAAAAACTTGCAACTAAAGGGTTTAGGAAGGACTTCCGTGACACACAACTGATAGGCTTGTCCCCAGAGGGTGGCTGGATTTAAAAAAAAAAATACATAAGTTTTGGAAGGCTTTCAACAACTAGTTGGTAAAATACTACGCAGCCTATTCACTTGACTAATAACCCTAACCTGTTAATCATCCCACTAATACTGCAATTAATACCAGAATGTATTTACATATTGTTGACTACAAACCAAGAAAAAAGTGTATATCCTCAAATAGTTCATAACTAAAATTTCCTCCCTGAAAATGCTGTTTAAATGCTGAAAGTCTATATCCCTGGTCATACCACAGTTAAGAGAATGAGCAAAATACTACAATAACAGTATATTTTTGCAAATAGCACAAAAGGTTCAATTCTGTCCTTTTTAATACTTGTTTTTCTAAGGATTAATGAAACCAGAGGTACATACTGTGCATAACACATTATGCTTTTTCAACTACTATAAATTAATATCATTTTGTTTCTAAAAAGACAGACTTATTTTCATAAGATATAGTATTGGGAATGAAACATAATGCATGTTTTCAGTGAACTAATACAGCAGAACGCTCATCTATTCATCTACTTTGCGCTACCGGTTCTTTACTCTATTTTAAATTTTGCAAAATATTACCTAGAATTTTGAAAATATTCCCTAGAAAAAGGTTGTTTTGTGCTCACATGTAAAGTGTACGTGATTGAATGGTTTTATTCTACATGCTTACAAGCTGATCCTTGATCAAATTAAGATGTGGAAGGCAACATTCTTTGCGAAGAGAACATGTAAATAACTAAACCCTTAGCATAGGAGAAACACCCACAACAAACTAAAAGTCCCTTTTGAACCAAGGTAAATAGAAGAGATTATTTTTAATCAATAGACAGAAAAGCTCGATTAGAATAGCAACCATTTTTTCTCAACAGCAACATCCATTGAAACTCAGTGTGAAGGCAGAATTATGTCAAATCTTCCCAAAATCAAAGCACCCTACTCTGATCTAGTTTATATAAACATCCACAGCTAGTATTTACAATTTTGACAATATCCAAAGTTATGAATCCTAAACTTTCAGCAGATTGACTGATCCTCTTGTTCTAATGATTTCTCATTTTTTTTTCCTACTCATTTTAGAATTACTACAGATTTACCAACTGGATAGTAGAGAGGAACCAAAGGAAGGGTTGGTTTCTTTTCCCTTTTTCTTCACAGTATGTTCAATCTTACCTCAAAGAGATAAATATCAAATCTAAATTAATACATGTAAAAGAGAAAAATCTGTAATGTGCTTTGTAATTGTCCAAGTATACCTAATGCTATTCTTGACATTTAATTCATCTGTCTGTAAGATGATCCTGGAATTTTCATGGGAAGGTCACGAACCGTGCCTTTTTCTTTAAGAGTAAAGATAGCAGCTGTGCATCAGTTCAAAATTTACACAGTGTCTGCAACTGAAAAAGGGAAATCATCCTTTTTGTGAAATGAAAAAAAAAAAAAAAAATCACCTTTCTAGAGTAACCACAGAACAACAGTGGGCTTGAGGTGAAGTGGGTTCAAGAAGCTTTCACCAGCTGTGGCAGTCACGGCACCAAGCATTCTCAGAATTCTCAGCTTACACACTTAGGAAATATCATCGGTGAAAACTAGAGTTTTTTCTTTGGAAAGGAATCCAAGAAGTACATTCTTGAATGAGATTCTTTTTAAGTGGATCAAGGCTGGAGTAAATGAAACACAGAGCATCTCAAAGTGCATTCAGAGCTTTGTTCAAGAGGTTAACTCAAAACACTAATCTAGAAATACATCATTTGTATTTGTGACCCTGCACTGGCATGTACAAGCTAGAGTACGCTATTCACCTGAAAGAAGCACCAACTAAACTAGCTATTTTAATACTCATCTGCTTTCCCATCTCCAGGTAACAAAGTCAACAGTGAAAACCATATCAGATAATTCATCATTCAATCAGAACAGCTTCGCAACCACAACCAGTACCTATAATTCCCTTCCTCACATTAAATCCGAATGCCAATGCTTATGCAAAATAAGGAGTATTTAAGGTAAGCGGTGTAATTAGGTATGTCTTAGTAATACATGGTAGGAAATAAATTTATGCTTACCCTGTGTTTTGAAAGGAGGAAAAAAAAAAAAAAAAAAACCCATAGACACTAGTCACCATGTTGAGTTTTCTGATCTTTAGAAAATTATTACTCTGAATTTCTATTTGCATAACCAGCCAAACAGGTAATATTCAGGCTTTTGAGGGTTTTTGCATGCATTACCGTCAGTAATTAACTCATTTTAGCATCCTTTAATAGAGAGGAAAAAAAAAAACAAAACAAAAAACAAAACCAACATAATGTTGGCCTTTTTACGATCAACATCTAGTGCTCTCAGTATCCAATTCTGCTCTTAATTGTCTTTCAAGTGTCAAAAGCTAACGGGTCTAAGAGATAGATTGCGCTCAGTACTACTTTAGTCCAACAAAGTTTGCAATTAGAACTCACACAAAATAATTTAAGTGAACACATTTTACTATCAGTAGACACACGTTGATGAATAACACAGTATGGCACAGTTCTCCACACTGTATTTATGCAAATGAATGCAAAGGTCAATGCTTATCTCAGCCTCATGATAGTGTAGTCTACAGAGAATAATTAATTTACAGTATGCTTTCTTATATTGTGCACCACAACACTAAAAGCCATTTTATTTGGGAATTTCCTTTTTATGTTGCATAGAGAAATCGTATCAAAGGTTGTCAAGTTTCCTGTTCAGGGACTGGGAAGAAAGGGGGAGAAGCTCTTAAATTTATACTAGTCCAACAGTAGGACCAACCTAAAATTTTCCTTTCAAAGTACTGGGTTTTAATTGCCTAAAATGCACATAAATTTTGGTGTTTGAGAATGAGATATTCATGCCCAATAGCTGCCTTACATGACTACAGTAAAAGCATTTGAACAGTATCCACAAACCAAGCGGTACCTTTAAGGATTCGGTGCTATTATACTATGCTCTACATCGGGTAACAATTTAGGTCTATTACATCTTTGTGAATTAGTGACCCATACTACAGACCTGAAGCGTCACCCAGTGCAGACGGCTTGTGAAGCTAAAAGGATAAAAAGCCAGGATGCTAACCTGTGTCCGGTACGCCGGTGGGAAGCCGGGAAACAGGTAGTCCCTCAATTCCGGTTCTGTCACTGCAGATCCAACCTCCTCCATCCACTGGCACTGTTATATTTTTCTCTCCCTGCCAAAAATAACAACATAATTCCTTGGCTTTGTGCAAAAAAAAATACCTTTCAAGAGCCAATGTTCAGAGCAGCCCATGCTAAAATACGCAAACATAGCAAAGGCTTTTTCAACTTCTACTCAAACTCTCAGCACTCATGCCACAGCTGTTCTGTACAATCACTTAAAACTGGATTCAAGCTTATAGACCTTTCCAGGTCTGTTTCCCTCCTACGGAACTAGAGTTTTGGCTGTAGTAAATCTCTGAAATTACCCAGTCATTTGTGCTAGTGGTAAAATATAAGGTGTCTTCCTTGGTACAGGAGAACTTGTCTTACTTTTGTTGCATGGAATTTTGGATTATGCATTATGCATGTGTTAGAGAGTAGCCTTAATTAACACTCCACACCATGTCTTTAAAGAACTGACCTCAGCAGTAATTTTGCAAGTGAAAGGTACAATTTCTTTATAATGAAATATAACAACAAGATGGAAAGTAATTTCTGTCACATAGCCCCATCCTCTGCTCCTGCAGCTCAAGGAATCACAAGATGGAAAGCTTTCCTACAACCTGTCGTAAGGGCTGACAGGGCATTCTCCCTCACTTGACGGAAGAGGTAACTGGGAAGAGTCATCCTGCTTATTCAGGTGACTGAGAGAAAATCTCTTCTCTTTGAATGGTATTGATAACATGTAACCTAATACTGAGGAAAATACTCCTCCTGGTTCTGTAACTTCCTTATTGCTACTAAGTCAGTCACATTCAGGTAAAATCCTGGTCTTTAAACCAATACTAACTGTAGTGTTATTTTTAGCAGGCAGAGAATTGAAAAACTCATACATTTCATGTACAAATTTATCAAAGGAAAATTAATTAGAACAGGATGAATGATACGCTCTATGCAACCAGCAGAATTAACATTACTGAAAAACGTACAAAAGCTGTAAGGTAATATGACAATTAGATTATTGTCAGCCTAAAATCACATTTTTTCTTTTTTTACCCCGATTATATCAGAATGCTTTCATCCTAAAACTGAATATCACAATGTCACATGGCAACAGCTGCTTAAGAGATCACTTTAATGCTACTCTGAAAACACTTATATATACTCTTAACTTTTGATAGATTAACAGTTTTATTAACTAACTGAAGGGATCATCAGTTGCACAAATACCTAAACAACTGATACTGTGTCACTTAATTAATCCAGATTTCAAGAACTTAAAAAAATGCTTCAATGCTTTCTTTAGGACCACTTTCAAATGCTGGCACATTACAAGTGTTTTTCTTCAGTATCCTGCTTCTGTGATGTTTCAGTTGCGGCCAGAGTCTTGCTATTTTCTTGGATCCAAGTTTTCTCTTGAAAGAAGTTATCCTTATTTGCCTGCTGTGTTATACACGTACCATAAATTACGAGATGGCTCCTACATTTCAGCTGTATTCACACCAGAAGGAATCCGAATTCAACCTGCTTGTAACAACGCAGCTGACTTCCAAATGTTTGGCAAATGCATCCAAATGTTCTATTTTCCACACAAAACCTATTTGTTCAGAGTAGCATGAACCACTTCATAATGGCCATATTTGATTTCTATATGGTAATTGTCCAGATATCCTGTAGGTTGTTGTTTTCACTGCATTTCATAGGTGTAATTCTCCAAAACGCTATCCTGAAACAAGCACCAGTTCAATACTGCTTTCTGCTGCAGAGCCTGCAGCAAGACAACAAGTGTTTTCAAGTAGCCATGAAACTAGCGCACACACTTCTTGCAGCTTCTTTTTGCCTCAACTTTGGATTTTAAATATTTGGAACATTGCCAATCAAATGCCCTACTGAGAGTTGTGACTGTCTGCTGAAACAAACTGAAGATTATTTAAGGGTAGAGGATACATTTGAAATGAAGTAATACAATATTTAAAGAAGAGTTATACATCCTTACTCTATTTACCAGGTAAAAAGAACCTATAGTTTAAAGTATTTCACAGGAAACACTTGTTTGTAATTAAAATATTTAAGGACAACAAGTTAATGGGAATTATTAATATGCAAATATTTATACTTCAATGAAATATATTTTCAAATCCCCAACGCCATATTTTCATTTAGAGCATCACATTTTGCAACATCCCCACTGCCTGTATCGCATTTATTCATTAAGTTTTAATTTTCTGACTCCACTTTTTTTAGATATATTAAGTTTTAATTGCACATGTAGAGTAATAAGAAGAGTGGGCTTTGACATCATCCTTGAGAGAGCAGGACATAGCAAGAAATTTCTTTTCCTCTCCTATGGATGTAGTGAAACAGCACCGACTGTGACTCACCTTTTTTCATCTTAATATATACTGGATGGAGTCCTAAAGTATTTCAAAAGAAATTTTAAATTTAATAATGAGATGCAGACTGATTAAACCTTGTATGAAGCTCAGAACAGTCATAACTGCCCAGACATGTTGTCTCCCTCAAACTAATGTTGCCAGGAGGCCTTGCAGAAGCATTTGTACTAACACGAAACCACAAAGAACAACTCTTTTCTGCTTTTCAGTTGCCTTTTATGTGAGAAATTTGCACACAGGAAAGCACTTCTCCTGTCCCTGTAAGTCATCTGTCAATATAACCCCAAGTGATCATCACCAATTGCAGAACTGGACAAGCTGATGTGGTAGCAATCCCATTAAGAGCACCAAATTGTACAGCTGTCAGTTACGTCACTTACCTTTATACACTCAAAATTAAACACTGGAAATTCCACGGGTAGGTGAAAATGCTGTCGAGTAGTTAACGTTGACAGTAGTTGCTAAAAGGTCACTTGGAGACAGTCATTAGTTGTTTGCTTTAACAGACAATCATTATTATCGGCAGCAGAAATTGGCAAAAAGCACTGTTTTTGTCAGAAAGCATTAGAGAGTGTCGTTTGTCAATATGTACTCTTCTAAAGAGCAGCAGGCTAAGAGAACTCCATCTTTGAAGTTAAATGGGAAAAAATAGCATGAATACCCTGATGTGCTTTTCTGTGTTTCAGTTTGGGACTAGCCTATATGAGCAGCCATTAGTGATTAAATTGCAAAGATAGGTGACAACTGAAAAGAAGTTGCTGAAGTACTCAGGTAACCAAGCCACAGCCTCTTTAAAAACTAATAATCAGGGTTGGTTCACTGCATAAGCAACACAGGCAGCAGTGAGAGATCAATCACATCTTCCTTCTCCTGCTCTGTGCATCTCCTGATATTGTCACTGAAGCAGAGGACAAGGATAAGAAGTGCTACCAGGGAAGAAAAGATGTACAACATGTTGCCATAGTGACCCAACAATGCTAGATGCACTGGGTGCGTTGACCTTGGCTGGACACCAGGTGCCCATCAAGCTGCTCTATCACTCCCCCCCTCAGCATGACGAGGTGGGGAGAAAATAAGATGGAAAAAGAGAGAAAAACAGAAAAATAAGCAGAAATGTTTTATCCTGAACTTCAGCTTCTATGATACTGCTATGAGTTTTTCCCAATCAAAGGGTCTCTTTTCTACCTATCCACCTAGGCACATTTAACACTGTTGTAGTTCAGCCCCAATCCAGACCAGACTACGCAGTGTCTCTCTCACAAGAAAAGTTCTTTCTTCACAACAGGCTGGCAGAAGCCTCTCAGGATCTCTTCACATCATCCATCTCATCTCCTCTCCACTTCTTGCAGCCGGGCTGAGTTGGGCCCAGTCGGCTGCCTGGCGAGAGGCCAGAGGGTGAGGCCTGCAAGGCCCATGAGGCCTGCACCTCCCGCTCTGCGCCTCTGCTGCCGCTCAGCTTCTTCACATCTTCTCTTCTTTTTTTCTTCTCCTGTTTTCCCCTTCTTAAATATGTTATCGCAGAGGCGTTATCACGGAACATTCTGCTCCCAATCGACTCAGCCTTGGCCAGCAGCAGGTCCGCTCTAGGCCCGGCCGAGTCCACTGAAGACTTCTAGCAGTTTCCTACAGAAGCTGCCACCTTAGGCCCCCCTCACTAAACAAACCACAACCCTAACTATTTATAAACACAGGTCATTAATACTTTCAGAAGTCACTTCTATCTAAATGAAGTCATATGTGTTTTGCCTGCATTGGTGAAGAGGAAAACAAAACAAAACAAAAAAGATTCAACATCCTTTTTTTTGTTCCAAATACTTGAGCAAATGCTAACCACAGCACAGTTCAGTTGAGACTCAGAACAAGATGGAAGCAAAGTACAAATCCCAGCTGCATCTCTCTGATTTTCCTTTAAGGCATTCCAGTAATGGAATTAATGCACCTTTTTTTTAATGCTGTCAAGTTATATTAAAAGCATTATTAAGCCCTGCCCAAACCTACATTCTAATAAATGTCAAGTCTCCAATTATTAGTTATTTAAATATTTGTACTAAGAGTCTTTAATAATGAGAATACACATTGCAGGTATATGTGCTGCTGTACTATTAAAGTGAGATAAATCACTTGTGGCGTTTATTCACAGAGCCTTAATAAAGCTGATTTTCTTAGCAAATCTCAAAAAAATTACTTCTTTTTAACATGAGCAAATTGCACTAATAGTTTTGAATTATTATTTAATAACTTTCAGAATAAACACAGAAGCACCATTAATTTTTTAAGACACTAGAAGAGCCTGGCAGGAAGCTATTTAACAGCAGATATTTATGGAACACGTATAATTTTCAAGTTCCTGTTCCAGGTTAAGCAAGGTGACCTGCCCACCTAGGTAAAGCCAGCCGATTTTGTCAGTGAGTAGGATGTGCCACCATTACCAAGTCTCTTTTAGTTCCTACCTGCTATCCCTTCTACCTCTCTTCCTTCCAACAAGCCTCCAATTCCCCAATCACAGAATCATAGAATGGTTTGATTTGGACTGCTCTGATCCAGGTGCAGGACCTTGCACTTGTTGAACCTGATGAGATTCGCATGGGCACACCTGTCTAGGTCCTTCTGGACAGCATCCCTTCCCCCTAGTGAATCAACTGCATCACTCACCTTGGTGTCACCTGCACACTTGCTGAGGGTGCACTCAATCCCACTATGTTGTTGATGAAGATATCAAAAAATTATTAGTCCCAGTATGGACCCTTGAGGGACACCACTCATTACTGGTTTTTACTTGGACATTAAGCCACTGACTGTAACTCTAGATATGGCCATCCGGTCAGTTCCTTATCCACCTGAGAGCCCATCCATCAAACCCACAAAAGAATACTTGAAAAGCAACTAAAATGAAACCGGGAATAGCAAAAGCGTTACTGTAAGTCTTCAGTTTTCAGGGTTGCAGACATCTTTGACTACTAATTTTGACCTTGACTATAATTTTCACTCTAATTTAAGAGTTTTCCTTTTTAATCAACTCATTAACAATCAAATTTAATTTTTCATATAGTTTACATTTTCACTTCAAAGGTTTACGTATTCTTGAGGGACTTGTTCATCTGCCCTGTTTGTGAATCATAGAGGAAGGATGGTTACTGTCTTAAAAAAAGCTATAAAATACGCAATTTACTAAAACATTTTCTGAAAATATTATCCATGGAAGAACGATTCTGATTAGCTAACAGCACCAGATAGGTTTACGACTGCAAGCTTTATGACTATTTGATAACGTGAAGTGTTATTTGCTTCTCAAAAGGAAGCCGCAGCACATAATACATTTGCTGAGCTTAGTGATGGTAGCCCTATAAATCACTGCACAAGTTGCATTCTTCAGAAATAAAATCTGCATTACATTGTTAAAAATTTACAGCGTTCTCATAAAATACTTGAGAGATTATTTCTGGTTTTCAATATATAGTCAAAAGAAGGCACTTAGTGCTGATAAAGACATAAATAATTTTACCACGTTTAATAATTACTGCAATCAACTGTTCTCTACGTTTAAAATAAGTAAAAGATGATAACCTTTGGCGATCAGTTTCAGTTACATTTACAAGTAGTCATAATACAAGATAACTACAAGACACACTTGAATGACTCTTTCTTACACTTTTCTGATTGAAATAAAACAACTATCATTACGAAAATACGTACCTAGTATTCCCTTAGCTTTTGGGCAGACTGAGTTATTCAGTTCCTTCCCAGATCACGCTTTTTCAGCATTTGGTCTGAGCTTTCTTGTGTTGCTGAATCTATCACAACCAAATATTGCCACAATCTTGAGGCACTACATCCTGAACCTGTCATACAGCTGCTGTCCCAGGTGACGAGCACCCAAAACTGAAATAGCTATGCAGCTGCAGAAGTGTCATGATCTACCACAGGCTTAGTTTGGGAAGCTAATGTATGAAAGGTTATTCAAAATAATGAAAGAAGAAATCTATCTTAGTTACATACACAGCTTCTATGACTCAGAGTAACTGGTTATCTTTGGCATCATTATTCTCCAAAACTCCTGCTGTGCAGAAAAATACATTTAACAGTGGAACATGTCAAGAGATCAAGTGACTGACATGAAGTTATACAAACAGGCTAACACAAAGCAGAGAAACGAGTATCCTGAGATTAGCACATGAACTGTGGAAACACTTTTTTAGAATACAAAGTCTCAAATATTATGGCTGTCCAGTAGGATTAAATCCTGCTCAGCTTATTCATTATGTAATTGGTTCAGCACTTGAAAATTTGCCATGCAGCACTCCTGTAAAGGATTACTCCATCAAATAATGCTCAGTTCCTAAGAACAAGACAGTGCTTGACTTGAAGAATAATATTTCTTATTATTATTTTTATTATTACCATTTTAAACACTGATAATTAATTAAGGACTAGTAATTATTATTTTAATGTCATTTCAAAGAACTTACCGATAAGAAAACGTTTAATACCAGAAAGAACCTAAAAAAAAAAAAATTACTGCACCATCATCTCTAAGAGGCATCATTTTGACATAAGTTTTTATTAAGGAAAAATTAGAACAGAGCTGAATAGACTGTGGCAGATCAGGATTATCCAAGCACAGAAGAAAGGTATTATAAAAAAATAAGCCAGCAGCCAATTTAGTAGAAATGACAGGGTAACCTTTTCTAGGTCTGTGGTCTGAGGTATGATTAAGGCACAGGTTCCCAGACTATTTTCAGTGGAGATGCAGGTATTCAGACTGCAGATGTTCCACCGACAGCTCATTAGTCACACAGTGCTCAGCTCACCAGCCTCCTTCTAGAGAAGAAAATGCACTGACACTCAACAACAACAACAAAAAAAAAAAACCAAAAAAGGTGCGTTAATTATATTACTTTCATCTGTAAGCAATTTTCATCATTATAGAGAGGTCACAGACCTGTGAGTGTCAAAGGATGTCCTCAGTGAGGCAATAAGTGTTCATGGAACAATCTCTATTAAAAAGACAGCCCATGCTGTAAAAGTCTTGAGCATCGCTACTTACAGCTGTTCCATCTGCCTCGTATAAAGATATCACTTCAGCCATATGCAAGCATCTGTTCAGTTAATCTCTGCTTCCCTTCTGATCTAGCTTGCATTAATTGCTCTTCTCCTAACACAGAGATCATTGCTATCCCCTTCACTTAGTACCAGCCCAACTGAAATACTAACAACAACAAAAATCTCTTCCTGAAATGTTTACGGCTGTAAAAATCTTACAGGAAAAAGAAAAAAAAGGTAAAAATCCTGACAAATCCTGACCCTTTGTAAAGAATTGTAACCAATTTTAACAGATAATCTGTTGTTTATTTCATAAATACAACTCTTACAAAAAGGGTTGTAGCTCACTGCTGCAGCTCCAAACTTTTGTTTGGAAAGTTCTAATCTGAATTCCAACTTACTAACCTATCTGTGGTATGGGCTGCAGCAAATGTGCATGCTTCATTTAAACAATTATGTCATTAAGTGTTTGGATTAAGCATTTTTGTAGTCCATCTGCACAATCAAATAGCAATGGTTTTATGGTGGGAAATCTCTTTGCTACAGTGATTGCAGTAGCTGATCTCATTTACATGCAAGCTCACCATCATCTAATTCCCTGCGTAATGTATAAAAAGAAAACCGATTTCAATACTACCCCAAATGCACATGACAGCACAAACAAAGTGCTTTCAGCTTTAAGGTGTCCATTACAATTAATTATCCATAAAGTCCTTGGCATAAACTGTGAAAAAGCCCTTCCTTTCGAATAAATGGAATTCTATCAAAATTGCACAGGCACCTGAACTGACTGCAAATGAAAGCAAACATTCACTGGCACCTTTTTTTCAAAGGCCTTTTCTCTCTGAAGTCGTTTGACACAGGATTTTACTGCCCTGAATTTCTAGTATAACAGATAGCATAACGTTTTAACTGGCAGATAAAGCTAAGAACGCGTGGCTTATGTTGTTTCAAGAGATAAGGCCAGTAACAAGAGAAGAGATGAATATTTTACGTCAGTTTTATGTCTTTATAAAATCAGTAGTCCTATTTCAAAAATATCCCCAAAAAAGATTGTTCAATGTCAATTTGACTACTCATTATGCTAACGATCATAAATCATGTAATGAGAAATCTCTCAGAACCAATGATAATACCTAAGTAGAAAGAACATCCAAGCAGACTTACATGCCCGAAATATGTGAGAGGGATGAAGTATGTTAGTGTGAAAAACTTACCTTACGACTAAAAAACCTTTTGTTTAGATAAAATGTGACTGAACTAACAAAAGCTCAAAACTTCATAATTACTTCCTTCTACCTTCAGGATTGGAATATCACAAAAGAAGCATTTTACCATTTCAATTCTGTGTTAAGTCCTGTCTTCTTGACACTTCATTTGTCAATGTTAATACCTGCCTTTCATTGTTCCTAAATAAATTCTGCTGATTAGAGATATTCAAGTTACCCAGCATTTTAGAGAGAGTCAGCATTTCCCACGTTATGAACTCTGTATTGTAGATATTTTAAACTCTACCCCTCCTCTAGGTGAAATTATTTCTGCAACAATGGCTATTCTAGGTGTCTATTTTGAGAGGGACCTATATTAAAATGATTGCACAAAGCTGTCATTAAAACACAAATGAACGAATTTTCATCAGAACTCCTATACTTCTCAGATGCCTTCATACTTGTTTCACAGCCTTTCCAACACCAGTGTCTACGTTTGTATTGATTTTATAATGAATGGACATAAGATGAAGAAAGCGCTTTTTTTTTTGCTCTGTTCATGGCTGCTTTTCTTTCTTAAGTGAGATGCAGCATCCCACTGAGCATATTAAAAAAGACAAACAGCCTTTAGAATAAGTTTCTCCTACAGTGTAACCATTATACGGCTTCTCTCATAAGGCACTAGGTGTAACTAGTTTAGTGCAGTATAAAAGAATGACATTTGTGATTTATTTTCTCTACAATGCACAATTTGAAAGAAATCACAGTTTGGAACACTTAAAACACTTACTGAAGCAACACTAACAAGCACGCTGCCTATTCCTTCGCCTACAAATAGATTCAATGGATTAAAGTGATCCTACAAAACTATTTAGTATAGTTTTGAAAGCCAGGTCACAACATCACCTGTGCCTAGGTCCATATTCATCTAGGGCTTTTTACACCTAACTCCCAACTTGCCTAATATTAAATGAAGGAAGAAATTTGACCCTACACACTAATGGACAAGTTTTTGTAAGTATGTGACTGTAGCTTTGCCTCTGCTGCCATTTCAGTGACATTCTAGATCTTTGCAGGAAGGAAGAAGTAGGGTTACTCTCAATGGATTAGGTTTATTTTGACAAGTTAAAAAGTTTCCAGTGTCTGTTGTCCATTCAAGTACTTCACCATATCAGTTGCAGATTAAACCAGATAGACATGTGTCTATGAGTTCTAAATGATATACCTTGGATACAGATAGCATGTAGTTGGGTCAAAACATACTTGGAGCCCTATTATTTTATCTGTATCCCCACCTGGGTTTCTAATGGCCTTCAACACACTACTTCAGATCACAAAGACAAGGCTAATTGGACTTCATAGAAAACAGAGAAAAGAAAACATCACGGTCTCTTGAAAATAACTGCATAAAGTGCCTTTACTCCCTCTTAAGAGAGAAAATCCCCCGCTACCTTTCTTGTAATAACAGGGTAGTTTGAATACATACCACAAAACATGGCAGATGGTAACGCAAGCTGTTCCATTACTACCGCGCACTGGCAGCGGTTGTTCTGTTCCGTATTTGGAAGTTACTGGTCAGTGCCTCTAGCTGGGAATCAAGTGGCACCACAGCGGGTGCTGAAACACCTTACAATAAGATCCACAACTGGGAGTCAGACCGAACTACAAGACAACTATTATGGAAAGTCTGGAAAATCTACAATAACAATTGCTGTCTTGCTAGCCATGGTAACACACTATGGCTGCATTTAGATTTATTACCCCTAGCATAGGCTTTCAGTCAAGTTTTGTTCTTGTATAGAGCACCTCAACAAATGTGGATGTTTTACAAATTAAAGAACAAAGCACTTATTATAAATTAATGTAGAACTCTGGTAGCTTGTTACACAGGAAGATATTTCTCATCATGGGATGTACTTAAAATGGTTGGATCGATATATAATGAAAGTATAGAAACAAGAGGGCTGAGAAGCAACCAGTAAACTTGGAGTGACTTCATTATTAATAAAGAATTCAACAGAAAGTTTTAAAAAGAAAGAAGATTAAAACATATCAAGAGGTTGGCAGGAAAAAAGTGGTTCAGGTGGGAAATGAGAAAAAGCATACTAACAATGATCTGACAAACTGGAATCCATGGCAGAAAGCGCGAATAACGGAGAGAGAGAGATCAGGAACACCAACCTGGATTATCCTGCTATTCAGAAATCAAAGCATCTCTCTGTCTCTATCACAAAACCAGAAGTCCCAGATATCTCCACTGAATCTACGTCTACACCTGCTCGGCATTTAAATTTTCTTTACATTTACAAGACATCACATTGTCTTTCTCAGGATTCAAAGCAGGCATCTACGATTAACGTTGCTGTCAAAACTTCACGCTGTCACTGCGCCCTCGTCACAGCCCTCAAGCTCAGTTTTTCTAACTGTTCACCCTGTCTAGCTAGTAGAAATCTTTGGCTTTACTACGGGAATGTTAAACCAGAATCAACTACAACATGTCTGGTTAAGAGAAAGTTCCTTAAAGACCACACGATCTTAGCTCTTCCCTCTGACGCCCGCTCTCAGGCAGGCTGGACAACCCTACAAGAGCGAGCATCGCTGCTCAAACCGTAATACATTAAATAAAGCTCCAGACCCATGTGCAGAGAAACATTTCTGACAGAATGACAATGGCACACCAGATTACCTCAGTGACAGGATTGAGACAAGGGGTCATGTGATGACACCTAGAACAAAAATCTAAAGGGTCACAAGTTTTTGCGAGACATCTAAATACTTGCAGCAAAAGTAATACTATTCAACATACAGTTTGGCAATAATACAACTTTTAGCATCTCTTTGAGACTTAAAAAGCTTAACTGACCTACCAAAAGCATACAGATACAATCACTGAAAAAAAAAAAGAGAGCATGCATGCACAGCTCCCATTTAATTTACTTACAAGTATGAGAGGGACAGAACAAACAAACGCAAGTGATGTTCAGTTCCACTGCCTGTGACACTGTGCACCACGCAGCGTTATCATTAGTTCTTTGCAACATTAAGCATTGCATTACATGGTGTTATACTACATTTTTTAAAATCTGATCTTGATTATTAATACAAGCGTTGTGCTGGTACCCTCCACCCTGAAGGATATTTCTGTAATGTACTTATTCCCCTTTAAATTTTTCATTTTAAAACCCCATATATAAATAACTTATTATACACACCATAATGACAAGATTTTCACAGTTATATTAAGCATTAAAATAATCCAGGAAATCTTTAAATGCTTCAAACAGGCAGCAGCACACAACCAGGCTCCTACTCATTCCCCTCAAATCAGCCAGATGTGGAAACCTGTGTGAAGTTACTTAACATCAAAATAAATTCTCAGCGTCAACGTAAGAAGTTGTCTTTCTTCAGGGGTCAAATTTACGCTCTGCAGATTCTGAAGTGTACTAAGTTCCACTGCCAGGAACATGCAATTGAGAACAATACAGTTTATTTTCCTCAACTATATCCAGATTTGAGTTCGATGTATTTACACTGAACATACTTCTGCAGTCCATTATTCCAAATTTGTTACAAAATCCCAACTGATGTAAAATACTACAATTTTATGGCAAAAATACTTTACAACACTGGCATTTTGCATCATACTTAATGCTGCAAAATTAAGTAAAGCAGCTGTGCAAAGCTGCCATGCATTCCAAAGCGTGCATACTGGCCATGTTAGCATTTTTTACACCACTGCTCTAAAATCGCGAAACACTACACAAGAAACTAGACCGTAAACAATGAAACCCATTAATGTCCAGTTTAGAAGTGGCAAGCTTCCTTGTAGGGTGTTGCTTTCCTTCTCATTGGTGGTTGGTGTGGTTTTATTTTTCTTTTGCGAGTTTGTTAGATTTTGGGGTTGGTCTTGTTTTGGTTGTTTTTGTTTTTTTTTTTCCCCCCCCTTTGTTTTGGGACAGGGTGGGGATGTGTTCCTTTTCCTTCTTCCTCAGTCTGGAAAATTGGTATGAATGCTGGCAGCTCATTTAGAAAGAAAAAAGTATGCCATGTAATTTACGTAATTTACTTTTACATGTGATAATCAGCACTATTTTGACAAGAAACATCTTGAATCTAAACTTGTACTTTCTATACCGCTTTGGGTAACCGTGTGGTCTTTTCTGAGTTGTTACACAAGAGATTACACCACTATAAGCTTGCCCAGA
>WHYT01017052.1:140582-162421 GCA_009806455.1 Tetrax tetrax
AAAGCTGCCATGCATTCCAAAGCGTGCATACTGGCCATGTTAGCATTTTTTACACCACTGCTCTAAAATCGCGAAACACTACACAAGAAACTAGACCGTAAACACTGAAACCCATTAATGTCCAGTTTAGAAGTGCCAAACTTCCTTGTAGGGTGTTGCTTTCCTTCTCATTGGTGGTTGGTGTGGTTTTATTTTTCTTTTGCGAGTTTGTTAGATTTTGGGGTTGGTCTTGTTTTGGTTGTTTGTTTGTTGTTTTTTTTTTTTTTTCCCCCCTTTGTTTTGGGACAGGGTGGGGATGTGTTCCTTTTCCTTCTTCCTCAGTTTGGAAAATTGGTATGAATGCTGGCAGCCCATTTAGAAAGAAAAAAGTATGCCATGTAATTTACGTAATTTACTTTTACATGTGATAATCAGCACTACTTTGACAAGAAACATCTTGAATCTAAACTTGTACTTTCTATACCGCTTTGGGTAACCGTGTGGTCTTTTCTGAGTTGTTACACAAGAGATTACACCACTATAAGCTTGCCCAGATTCCAAACTAAGGAGATTTCAGTACTAAAATTCTATTCAAGAAAATTATATTCTTCTTTCAACTTACTTGAAATAAGCTTCCAAGATAAGTTACTTTATAGATAAGAATTGTTGCATTAAAACTGATTAAAATGTATTACATTATTTTTAGTTCAAAGTTATCTTTGCCTCAGGCAAGGTATTTATACTTTTCATCAGGATTAACTATTTTTACTCAGTATTTTTAAAAGTACATCACCCTCAATTTTAATTAAATCCATCACACCTGTAAGTCTGTTTTGGAGAGATTTCTGAGGATTTCTTTCACAACAGATGTGTATTTCAACAGGAGACAGGATGGGTGGCAGGAGAGATACCGAGGCATGATCCATGTATCAGTCTCCTAACAGAATAATTTAGTTTTAAGAGAGAGAAGAAATGTACACACTGGCTGGTATTTAAGGTTGAGGGTTTTTTTTTCCTTCTAATCCAGCTTCTTTCAGCATACTTGAAAAAAAACACTGAAGCAAATCATAGCATTTCCTTTAGGAGCACGTGTTATTACTGGCCATTAACGCACAACGACTTGTGTTGCTTGCCAACCATTAAAGAACTTCACAGCAATCCAGCTACATCAAGAAAGCAACTTCTGTATTGGTTTCCTAAATTTAAGCAGAAGGCTAGCACAAAGCGCACAGGAAATCAGGCCCCGCTCTATTTATTTTCTGTTAGTTTGGTAAGGTGAGCTGCTGTATCAGAACTAAAAGCCTTGAAGAACTTCACGGAAATTCTAAATTTTTATTACATACTGATAAAGACTCGCTCTTGAGCACAAATGGAAGCTCCTGATACTAAAAACCAGCCAGTCTAGTATTTTTCAGATACACTTCTAAAAATGCCGACAGAAGAAATGCTTTTCACTCCAACTGTTCTGAAGTAAATTGATTTGGTGCAGTAAGCACTACCCAGCCACCTTGGTGTCATCTGGAACATGCAGATACATCTTTGCTTCGCAAGATTCATACCAACAAATTACTGTATATCATACCTGCCTCAAAATTTCCCTGAACAGTTAATGAAATAGTTGTTGACTTCAATCTTATTAGATGTCCACCAGAAGTTGCTCTTCAAAGTTTCTGGTGTTATTTTCACACAGTACACTTAAGAGTCTTAGCTGAGAAATAAAAACCAAGTGCTCTATTTCGCACAATGCTCTCAGGTAGTGTAAAAGGAAAGCAGGTTTTACATGGTCTTTTTGCTTATTTTGTTGTTTTAGGGGAGGTGTTTTCCAATTTTCCACTGTTTTCCATCTCCTTGCCATACATTTTTTGCCTTATGCAGCAGTATTTGTTTACATTTGACTGACACATCAAACACACTAAAAGCTCTTTGTCATATTTTATCAATGTTTTCCAGCTTGTGTCCTGTTTCCATACTGACAAGCTTGACAAAGGAATTCTTCTTGGATAGGGAATTAATTAGACTCGCAAAATTTCATCCATGTTCTGCAGATTGTTTGTATTCTGGATTACCCTTGAGGAACAAAAGCACATAAAGCAACCCAAAGTACATTTTTGTCTCAAGAAACAACCGGAGCTGTTTAGCAGGTAATAAGGAAAAGGCAGTATTTATTGATTATTTTTTAATGCTATCACTAGCATTAAAAAAAAAAAAAAAATTTTGTCCATCTGTCAAAAACACTATCTCAGTAACCCACAAGAGATACCCTTCTATTGCTCATACTGTTATCCAGCTTTCAAACAGACTTCTACAGTGGATTTCACACAATCATAGAACAGCTTCGGTTGGAAGGGACCTTTAAAGGCCATCCAATCCAACCACCCCTGCAAGGGGCAGGGACATCTCCAACCAGATCAGGTTGCTCAGAGCCTCATCCAACCCGTGTTTCAAAGGATGGGGCAATCAATCATCTGTCTGGGCAAACCTGTGCCAGTGTTCTACCATCCATCAAATATTTTAAGTACGTCCCTGGGTGGGCTTGAACCACCAACCTTTCGGTTAACAGCCGAACGCGCTAACCCATTGCGCCACAGAGACACACATCCTCATGCAAAATATATCCTCCACGTGAGATGTAACACATCCACCACTATGTACAGCAAACGGCTGAAGGTACTGTGAGTTATCATTAGCATGAAATTCCTATTATTTTCTAGGAAGTTGTTTTATTTTCATATAATGTGGTTTGGGGTTTTTTTTCAACAATAATTACAGGTTCCTGTGAAAAGCAAAAACCTTTCTCCGAAGCTCTACTATAAACTGTTTAATCAGAAACAGAATGTTCCATCAAAATTCCCTTAACAGATGACACCGTGACTTTTTTCCCCCATGTATTTCTGACCTCTACCTTAAGAAAGGACAAGGAATTTTTAAGATATATAACACAAAGCTCTAGGTCTCACAAAAATCACATCAAGTTCTCCAGTCCTGAATGTGAAAACATTATTTTGATAGCAACAACTGAATATCTCTTCCCACATTCTTCAAAATACTGCAATTATTCAATAATCACTCAGAAAGCAAGAACGCATATTAGAACGTTCCTCCTTAGGCCACAGTCATGAAACCCTGCTTAATTGAAGTTATGATGGTTTAGCATTTATTATCCAGTGCTGTATCATCTAAAAGGGCACTCAGTTTTCTACCAGAGTTTTACACAGGTAATTGAGCTTACTCTCTAATATCCTTAAGAAACTCAGAAAACTGATTTGAGAGGGTAACACTTTTAGAAACTCTAAATTAATATTACTATTGATACATAAACAAAGATCCCTAAAACATTTTTAACGTTAATTCAGTGCAATTGCTGCTTTTACACGTCGATTCTGTCTTTCACAACAGCCATGCTTAGGTGTAAAAAAAAAAAAAAATTAAAACTCCAACATTCAGAAATTAAAAAGATATTTCTGCCACTACAGAACTATACTGATTTCAAACACCTGCATCTTGGGAAGTACTTTATTTTGAAGGAGAGTTTGGAAGTTAAATGTAACTATATAGAGACCATTAAAAGCAGCATGTAACAGATACAACTATTTGTAGAAACCAGCATTAGGTTAAGCGCTCTCATCCCGTCCACACTCTGTGTGGTATCCACTGGTTTCCTCTGAAGTCTTTTCCAGCTGGAAGACTCAGTCAGCTCCTTCTCTATACATCTGTGATGCACAGACAGAACTGTTTTGTCTCACTCCAAATAACTACATTATTGAGGGAAAACCGATACTTTTCATGAAGCACTCCTGCCCCCTGCTAAAACAGTCATTCTGGATTATAAGAGCAAACACAGAGCTATATTGCCTTTCACTTCTCTTCCACCCCAACATCTATAAAAACATGTAAAACGGGAACTTAAATAGTAGCAAGATGCAACAGCTATTACTAATTTTTACACCTTGTTACTTTTTACAGGACTAAGTCCTTTCCAACCAGCCAATGCAAGCGTTGCATCATTGTCGTAGTTCAGCCCCGCTCAGGACCAAGCTACACAGCCTCTCGCTCACTCCCCCACCCTCCAAGGGAACAGGGAGGAGAACTGGTAAAGAAAAGAAGGCAGAACTCATGGGTTGAGATTAAAAAACATTTCCGAGAACAAGAAAAGAAAACATAGATGGAAAACAAACAGAATCCAATAACAGAATATACTTAGGCGTATAATTTAGAGTACAATAGCTCACCGTAAATCCTGATGTCCAGCTCCCTCCCAAGCAGCAAAACCTGCCCCTCCCCACCACCCCCAGTTTATATACTGGGCAGAGGTCACATGGGATGGCAGAGCCCTTGGGCTGATTTGGATAAGCTGTCCCAGCTGGTGGCTGATGAGTAACCTATCCCAGCTGTGTCCTCCAGCCGCAGGTGCCACCTCCAGCTCCTCCATATAGCAATACAACAAACAAGTACAGAAGTTAATTTCTTAATAGTTAGACTATCAAACAGGGCAACATCCTGATTATTCAGTGAAAGGCTTCTACAGCTAACTAAAATAAAAATAATGTTAAAAGAGAGGTCAGGCTGTTGAATAGCACTGTAGCAAGGGGAATATCAAAGTCAGATGTTACCATATGGATAAAAATATTCCCTTTCAAACATCTCTCTTTGCTAAACCCCACAGTTCTGTGGCATCTAAAATTCTATCTGTCCTTTATTTATGGCATATTTTAACTCAGAAAAATAAAATATACCGATATCAGAAATTCTGCATTCCAGATAAAGTCCCAAAAGTTCAAACAAAGTGTCCTGCTGTAAATTCCTATGGCAAACACATTAAAGACAGGGAAAAAAAAAATCCACCTCTTCTTTAAATAGTCTCTAATGAATTTCAAATAAAACACAAAAAAAATTATTGTAAAACTCAAAGGTGAATGGATTTCAATTGGTTGTATTCAATAGTTTATTCCAATAAGAAAGTCATATTTAAGCAATGTCCGCAGTGCAGCCTGGAAGTTAAAACTGAAAGCCGTCAGGAAATGCAAGAGGCAAGAGCCATACTTTGTCAGTAACCTTTTCACTGATGGCAAAAACAAGAGAGAAGTGACACCACACTACTTCTTGTGTTAATAAGAATAACAAAATACAGCTGGGATTAGAATTTGAGAAGCACATGGACCAAGATGTCCAGTGAAAGTAATGCCTGACCAATTCCTTTTTCAATAAAGTTCTGAAAATAATGAGAAACGAATCTGACATTTAAAGAAAAGAACAAGAACACTTGTCTACTTAATGATCTTGAGCCTGAAAGCACTTCAGTTCTATACTTTTTCCTTTCATTATGGCATTATATAAGCAGCATTGGAACAGGAGGAATATCAGCTCTTACACCTCAGTAATTCCACTTTCTAAAAAAAGGTCTTCCCACTATCTCAGTAGCAAACTAATGCACTATCACAGTTTAGAACTCCACTGTTTTGATGTACCAATAAATATTTAGGTGGGGGTTTTTTGCTTTGTTTTGGTTTTTATTTTTTTCTCTTGACTATGGCTCAGGATAATTACAGACTGATTTTATTTATATATATACAAATATATAAATGAATAAAATACAGTATCTGTTGTTACTATAGATTTCATAATACCTCATTAGGATACCTTCTAAGGCCTGCTTCCCCAATTATAACATCGCTAATTTTAACAGTCATGCCAGAGGGAAAGACATGGCCATCACAAAGCTGAGACTTAGATTTTTTTTTTTTTTAATTTTTTTTTTTATTTTAACCTTGAGAGAAGAATCATGCCAGAATCGCTTCCACAAGACTCCCCACCCTCTACAGTGCTACGCAGGAATTCTGTCAACTCCAATGAGTTGACTTTTACACAAATAACAGAAACACAAAACTAAAACCACACACAGCAGGAAACAAGGAATTGTTTATAAACATTTTGGGGAAACTACCTACCGTAAGTTTGACAATATTTACCAACTTTGGGGTGAAATATGACAAACCATTTCTAATGTGTTCACAAAGCCTTTGGTTGTTTACACAAGTAATACCAGAGTTGGCAGAGGCTCTGTTCAGGATGTTGGCCATCTTCAAGCAAACTGTCAAACTAACAGAAATCTTACTGATAATTTGCCAAACAAGAATTCTTTTTTTTTTAATTTGAGGCTGCGGGAAAATACAGATTACTCAAGGAGCATTCCATGCCAGAATACAGTACTATCACCTTCAGAAAGAGGTGGAATACTTGCATTGATTATCTCAGATCTGGTACCTGCTGTCAGAAACACACTTATATAGGAAGTCAGAGCAGTAGGAACAAAGTTAAATTTACTCTCATTCCCTATAAAAAGTATATACTTCCATCAAATACGAAAAGTTTTCCCAACTACAGTATTGTGAAGAGATAACTGGGAAGAAAATACACTTCCATCCTACTTACTGAGCAGGAACGGTAGGAAAAAAAAAAAAAAAAAAAATCACAGTTTTTGCAGATGGAAATATTTTTTTCCTCAAAGCAAAATCACCTAGATTTTACCACCAGGATGCTCTAAACTAAAATCACCAGCTGAGTTAGCAAAATCTCTCATAGGCTGAAATATAAAAGAACTTTTGAGAAGAGGGATTTTGCATATCAGTTTCCTTGCAGTAGAAACTGCCAGTTTTGATTCAGGCATATGGTTGAACCATCTTCCACCTCACGAAGTTGTTGCACAGCTAGTAACAGAGATGATGTAAACACAAAGAAAGCAGGATTTTCTGGGCCATTATCAGGATGATAGTTTTCTGAAAGCTGTTTACTATCAGCACATGGAATAACTGGGATGTTTAACAGCTGAATGTTGTTACATAAAGCTGCATGTTGGATTATAAAATCCTGCCAACAAGGCTAAAATTGCTTATTAATTTCTTATTGTCTCTAAAAACTGCAGGTCCTTTGGCCTTATGGATCACCAGAATGTGAATGAATATATTTATTTTTAAATGTTGCTGTATCTTGGGAAAGAAACGCTTTCTGTGTAAAACAAAATTACATATATCCACTACCTTTCAAGAAGCAAAACCAGGTTGACTACAAAAACAAACCTCAGATTTAATGGAGAAGAAAACTTTTCTAAAGTAATTGCAAAATATTTGAGGAATTGAGGCTCATCTGTTAATTATTCATGTTTCCATTTTCATTTCCAACCACTCAGGAGCTGCTGATGCTGGCACTCTCTACCAGGTTTAAGCATCCTTTCAGCTCAACCCTGCCAAATTAAACTGTCACTTTCTATTAAAAAAATCTGTAGCAGGAGGTTTTTAATCTTCTGATTTATACTTCGTAATAGGAAGTCAAAGTTTAAATGCAGACAGTATCAGCTTATGAAACAAAGCCCAAGCAGTGCAAGCGCCAGCGAAGAAAAACTTCCTGCTTGCACCAAAGCGCACAGCAGAGCAGTTTCAGTTTCTACCTTTTTAAAGGTTTCATTTCACAAAGTCTCAATTAAGTCTCACACTCTTATGTAAACCAGCACTGCCCATACATTCTGAGGCATCACTTGCCATTCAGTGTCTGAACTGTGCCTGACTTTATTGACCTTCCACACCTGCAGCCTCTTTGCATTTCAGTGTATTAACCAGGGGGTGGGTTTTGGTTGGGTTTTTTTTTTGGTTGTTTTTTTTTCCCCCTGGCAGTCATATCTCTTATTTTCTGTATAGGCACAACCACTATTAATTTTCTGTTCTGCATTTGCTCCCATGATGCTGCACAGTCAGTTCCCTCCACAGCGAAGGACAAGCCTCGCACAGAGGACAATGTCCACGCAAGTGCATGGCAAGAGCTGAACCTGTTTGCTCAGTGCCAGCAGAGAGAAAGGGATCATAACCCATCACCTGATTTTAATAACTTCAACAGAAAAAGTCTGTGGGTAAACACTAAGATGAGAATTTGGCAAGAAAAAAATTACATAGATGAGAAAAATCTCAGCTAAAATAGTAAAAGTGAAAGAAAACAGAAATATCTCAACATTTTCAATGGAAGGAAAATTCCAACACCACTTCACCTCACATATTCACCTAAAATATTTGTGTATCATTTTGAAAACTATGATGTTAAATTCCCCACATAAGCCTAAATGCTGAAGCTCCCATTTCAGTTCTCAGGAGTTCTTAGCTTCCTATTTCCAAGAAACCTGCTGCCAAAAAAACCTGCTTGTCCAACTGGTTTAAATTTTCACATTACAGAGACACCTCTGAATATGTGCTTTCTACTTCTTGGAGCAGTATTTTCCTCAGTGCCTATTAAAAAGTCTGAGTCAAAAAGATCTTAAAGCAGGACCTTTTAGTAGCACTGTAAATTAAACATATTTGTTGAATCAGTAGATCAGTATTCAAAGACAGAAAAATAACTTCCAGGATTTGAGATTTGTTTGTTTGTTTCTCTCATGGCATAACAGGACAATGAAGTTTCCAAACTGATTTATCAACCAAAGTAGTTTTGCCATGTTTGGAAGAAGTATTTGAATTTCATATGCCCTCTCAAAACAAAATTTCAAATCCTTAGCCTCCAAGGGGCTACAGTTTTATCTATTTACCAAATTCTGTATTGATTTGATGGAACGGGCCATCAATGGCTTTACACGCAGCCCTTTACTAGCAGAAAGGTGACTAGGATGTAAAATAATACTCAAACTCCACTCATCCCCTGAGAGTGGAGTTTTCTCTGGAAACCCACCAAAAGCAGTCATTTCAGGGGTAAGCCTCCTCACAAACCTCTTGCCCTACTGATATCACCTGCAAATCCTGCTCAACCACATATGGAAGTGACAGCATATTTGAACAATTTGCCCCTGCACTTGTAAAGCTAGATGATCACCTAAACAAATAAT
Organism: Tetrax tetrax; assembly: GCA_009806455.1. Classification (NCBI taxonomy): domain Eukaryota; kingdom Metazoa; phylum Chordata; class Aves; order Otidiformes; family Otididae; genus Tetrax; species Tetrax tetrax. Next base: position 149,419 of record WHYT01017052.1, read on the forward strand.
ATTCTAAAAACAAAGTTGTGATCTTCTCCAGAAAGAATTTCAGACATCACACTCCATGAGACTATGCAATGAAGTAACAAAGAACCACATAAAGGGATTGATTCAAAAGAGCTTATGGAACTAGAGCATCTATTTCTTCCTACACAGGAAATAGGATTTTTTTTTTTTCCCTATTTACACTGAGATTATTGTTCTGAAGTAGAGCTGAAAAAATTTAGTCACAAGATGTGCTCCAGACAGGGAGGAAGCAACCTTACTATAGGAGAAACAGAATTTATTATTAGAGCTACTATAACACAGTGGCTCATAAAACAATTATTTACTGCAATCACTAGCATTCTCTTCATTATGTCATGTCTCATGAATTTTGACATCACTTTCCAAGAAGTTTACATTGCCTATAAGCATAATCTTGTTAGGACATCTTTATCTTGTCACATGAAATTTTACTCCCATTCTTCTTTTATCCTAGGGCTCTTCAGTTCACTCCTACGGTTAATAGATGTTAGACCCTTGTCTGGCTCAGCACGCACTGATATGCTCTGTTTCACTGGAGTGAAATTTTCAGTTACTACGGTGGCTCAGCCAGAATTGTGTCCCTCTTTGATAATGACTGCCCAGACTGAGCGAAAAAAGAGATCAGGGAGGACAATACGTAAGCTGACCACAATACAGTTAGTACACACTGCAAGGTTGCAAGAGGACAATTAAAGTGGTTAAAAAGCCTCACCTAGACAAAGATTTCAGAAAGGACTATTGAAACAGTCATTCTACAGCACAGTGGCCTAAATACTGCCCATTACACTCTATCAGGGTTTGAGAGACTGAATCCTTGGATAACGTTGAAGAATAAATGTACGCTACAAGGTAAAGTTAAAAAGTATTAATTTGGTTTTTTAGACACCTGTCATAACATTCAAATATAAATCAGGCTTTAGGAACTGGAAGGCTGCTAGACATATATTCAGTCATAAAATAAGCGATTACATCCTTTCATATATATGGAATTTTTAGGATAAAGACAGAAGGAATCCATCTCTTCTCTGCACCAGTTAGATTTCACGCACAGAGCGGGGAGTTCTCAGAACAGACTGAGCACAGACGTGATGCAGCCATCTTCATATTCCTTGCTCCCAGATCTTCAGAGTCAGAGCTCCTACAGAAGGCACTACTAAAAGACTCCTTTTCTTGAATAAAAAATGAAACTTTTCTTCAAAGATTGTATTCAAATTGTGTAGGATAAACTCTTTAATGCTGCTCTAAAAACAATCAAAATTTTTACCGCAGCAGAAGAGGTCCTCTTGAGTGGGGGTTGCAAGGCAACCAGAACATGATGTAACTGCTGCTTCCTGTGCTTGGTTTATACTTATTAACGTTCTCTTGTGCTGACCCACATCTGCTTTTTCTATCCACTCCTTCCTTTGAACTGAGAGCCTGATCCTGCAAAGCGTGACACTGCTACTTTACTCTGAAGAAAGCCAAGTTGCATTTCGAAACCACGTAACTCAAACTTAATGAGGATCTACCTCAAAATTCCAGTAGCGACACAAATTAACTACACAGTGTGTGAAGAAGCATCCCTTTTGTTTCAAACCTACAACCTGCTGCACAATTTGAGGCCTTCCAGTTACCATATCACTGGTTTCACCATTTCTCAAGCATTTTCACCCTCTCTACCCTCCACCCAATTCTTGCATTTCCAAACTGCAGAGACTGTTCAAAGCAGCTGTAACCGAGCAGAGTAACTTAAGATATAGTTTTGAACTCAGCATGTCCAACTGACTAACTTAAACAACTCTTTGCTCACATGTGAGCAGTTAAGATTTTAAACAGCCCTCACCCTTTATACAAAGAGTCTATAAGCTGAACAACTACATTCATTGAGATTGTTCAAAAATTTTGAAACAGCAGTGAACAGAAGTGCAAACAATCAGTACTGTAATTCAGATGACTCCTGGAGACTAAACTCCACTAATAAATAAGAAAATCTCTAACAAAATACACAGAACCTGTTGAGCACTATTTTCATTCAAACAGTTTAAATTATCCCATCGCTACAAGGGAAAGCATCTCCCCACAGGAAGGGTTAATGCACGGATGTGCTTCTCTAAAGTCCAAACCTCTTCTGAAAAAAAACACATGGCCGCTCCATGCTAGAAATAAGTTAGAGAAATTGCTTTTCTAGTGCCTGCAGAAAGGTTATTCTGTTACTTACATTCCCACAGCGAACTAAGCATTCAGATGGTCAGTGCATACATACATATATATTACTTTTTTTAAAAGGGGATAGGGTATACCTGCATCCGTGATTTAATGCACAAACTTTTATAATGTATACATTTCCTTAAGGTGCAAGCCTTCCTTGCATTCACAGTTAGTTCTGAGGTACCTCGGGGGGACACAAAACATTGAACTTTCCCAATGTTTGATACCCAGAACAGACTGAGTGCCAAACCAGGCGGGTTTGGTCACAGTTTCTGGCTGCATGCTTGAAGCTTACCTTAGCCTGGCCTTCTCTTTGCTAATAGTTCATGGACTTGACTCAATACATGCAATTTAAAAGCTAGCAACCATTTTGTTGATTTTACACTGAATTAAAGTGAACCAGAGCTTCTTTAATCTTGGCAGATAATAAATCGCACTCAACTAAATTCTCCCCATACTAGTACAACACTGGTCCCACACTAGTACCACTGACTAGTGTGTGCTCCAACAAGCCTGTAGTTCTGCCACCCTTACAATCTGTCTTTTTCCTTCTGGATTAAAACAGTCAACAATGCAGCTTACAAACAAAATCCATTAAGTGTCCTTTTACAATTTTACTTGAGCATTTACCTCTCCATCCATCCATTTGCTATACACATGCCTTCTAATTAGATGGGGAAAGTCACAGCTGAATAGATTAAAATAATTTTTCTCCTTAAGGACTTAACTGCCTTGGGGTCCTTGCACTAAAAGCAGAGTTGTAGCAGCATTACAACTACACTGGCACAGTATTCTGGCTGTGCTAGCACGCTCTGCTTTTCATGCCTGCTTTGGTTCAGGAATAGCTTAGCTGTGTCGCGTGGCACTGCTTTACGATGCCATTTGTATTCTCTTCATCTCCCTTTACAGGCTTTCATTGAATCAGCTAATTCATTCCCGCGATCGCAGCTACATTCTACTCACTGGTGACTCACAGACCTACAACCAGCTCTGACACATTTTCTTATATTCCATTCAGGATATCAACATATTTTTCTGACATCTCCCCGGGGAGATGCCTATCAACCGCAACTTCAAAGGTGCCTAAATGCTCACTGAATGGCAATGGAAATTCACCACCTCACTGCAGTAACATTGAAGATGGGGAACTCAAAACAGCTTCGACTCATCTTTTTTTTTCTGAAAATTACCATCCACTAATCCACTAATTGTGAGGGCGCAGTCAAAGGATGCATTTGGCTTAGGAAAATCATCCTTCTATAAATACTTTTAAGCAGTAAACTATAATGGAACCGGTTCTGAAGAGAATACGTGCTCTGATATTGACCAAATTAACTACTACTTCCTGTTGAAGGCAGAGGCTATATTTCAATTTAAAGGAAGTAAGAAGAAAAACTACAGCAGCAAAATATGCATTTTACTTGCTGTTATTTATGCATCTGGAGGAGTTTTCTCTTTAAATTTAAAATCCTGCCTCTTCACATGGCAATCATAATTTTCCATTTCCTGCCCACAACTTTGGCTTTAAGTCCCATTGATTATTTACCATCATCAGCTGCTAATACAATATAATACAATACACAAGATGACTACCTGGCTCACTGAAATACAGATAAACTGATAGGGTGGTAATCTTAATTTGTAAGAACATAACGAGGAAGTCTGGATATAGCTGGTCTAGTTGCATTTCCACATCCACAATCCAGAAAACGGATAGAAAAAAAAAAAACAAACAACACAACTCCTGATTTTTTAATCCTATGTAAATATTTTTTTTCAGCAATAATTTAAGAATTGTTAGTGTTGTTCAAGAGAAAACACAAATAAACAATTATTTAAGTGTCACCAGGTATTAAACTGCAGCGCTGACTTGTGCGGAGATATAGCAGAAATTTTGCTAACAATTATACCTTCAAGTATGTGACTGAAAACACCACGTAACAGATATTAATATCTACTGGGGATGTTTCTCCAACTGAAGTGGTAAAGGTGATATCAATCAAGTTGTAACTTTTACTGGGATTAAGCCTTTGCATAAATATTAATCCTTTTAGTCTGTCTAGAGCTGTGAAGAGCTTGACAATGTGAGTCATTTTCTATTTTACATTTTAGGAGCATAAACTGCCTATGGTGCATTTTTATAATGAAATGTGCCCTGGGTCTGTTAACGTGTTTTTTTTTTTTTGTATACAGCACTTCAAAAATATTAGCTTCAGTTTTTGAGCTACTTATTAAAATATGCTTTCAATGCGAAAAAATGCTGAAAAGCTGCATATGTTTTCATAGAAATATCAGTAAATTTAAGATAGGAACAATATTTCTACTCTTTTGTTGAAAACTGAATGATTGCACTCCAGAACAATTTACATTACGTGGTATGTATATTTATTTTTTTTTTTTGCCATTTCATTAGATCACTATGCAGTTTTTTGAAACAAATACCATTCAGAAGCAATTATCACTTACCCAGATGCTTGAATCATATAATTGCTTAGAAAACCTCCAACATTATCCTGAACTACAGAAGACGACCTATCTTTTTGGTACTGTCATGCCAGCAAAACAGCTAATGGTCGATTAACTGCATCATTCCACCGCGTTTGAGAACTATGGTAAATCTCTATTAACTGAAGAAAGGCAATCTCACAGTATGGGTGCCACGACTACAAAAAGGACCTCACATCTGCTCAGTTTCTCCAGTTTTTAGTGTCTTATTCCCTGTACAGCGCTCTCAGTATGTGGCAAGCAATTTGCCAAAGGTGCGCTAGTCCAAAAATAAACGCAACTTCTGAATGTATCTGATTGCTGTTCAGAAAAACAACTGACAATTAGCTGATTACAAAACCCATTAATCTTAAAAACAATGATTCTCACTGCACTAAACCCTATAAAAATCTACAAATTGCCTTGATACCAACTTCACTATGCCTCTTCTGTGTCACATAACAACTGGTTTCTGCTTTATCACTGAAGAAACAACAGTCATGATTTCAGATAAATATACTGATTGTCATGGGGCTGTAAATCTATTGGGAGACAACGGATTCTTGCAGCAGAGCACAGTAAATATCAGCTGTCTTTCCAATTACACTTGTCTGCTCAGGGAAGGTGGGATTTTTCTCTTCCTGGAAGACTACTCCTTTAGGATAAGCAATAAAAAAGTAAATTATGACTGTGATAGTAAGCCTACCAAATAGGAGTACATTCAACATAAGGACTAATACCTAAAAAACACCTTCTCCCACTCCCAAATGGTTGTGGTGGGTTGACCTTGTCCAGCTGCCAGGTGCCCGCTCAGCCAGCTGCCTACTCATTCTGCCTCCTCAACGGGACAAGGGGAGAAAATAAGATGAAAAAGCTGCTGGGTGAAAATAGACAGGGAGATCATTTACCAGTTACCACCACTGACAAAATAGACCCAAGGAAAATTAATTTAATGTAGCCCCACTTAAAAACAGAGATGGATGGTGAGAAACAAAGACAGAAGCTAAACTATCTTCCCAAGTCCCCACTCCTTCTTTTCAAGTTGAACTTCAATTCTTCATTCCCAACTCCTTTACCTCCTTCCTCCAGTCCCAAACGGCACACGGTAGATGGCGAATGGAGGGAGGTGTGGTTAGTCTATAAGCTGTCCTCTCTGCTGCTCCTTCCTTTTCACACTTTTCCCCTCCTCCAGCATGGGTCCTCTCCACAGACTGCAGTCCTTCAGGATAAACCGGTGATGGGTCCCTCCTAAGGCTGACAGTTCTGACAAGAACTGTCAGGAGGATCTGATATTCTATGGGATCCTCCATGGGCTTCAGTTCCTTCAAGTAATATCCACCTACTCTGGCATGGGGTCCTTCACATGCTGTTGTGTGGATATCTGCTCCAGCACGGTCATCTCCATTGCCTGCAGGGAAATACCTGCTCCACAGTGGTGTCTTCCTGGAGTCTCAGGGGAATATGCACTCAGGAACTTGGAGTGCCTCATCCCTCTCCTCTTCAGAGAGCATCTCATAGGAATCCCCTCAAAGTGGGTGTAGCACTGGAATCTTCCCAGTTTCCTACACACTCTATACCAGCGTGAAACACTAATTTTGTTTCTTGGCAACGCTCTTATCTTCTGAGCAGCCCTGGATCACTAAGCGCAGCTTGCAGACTCTCTGGGAAGCTTCCTCATCTATCAGAGTGAAAAATCACTATTTTGATTCTTTTTGCTAGTTTGTTCCTCAAACTTATTTCCTTCTATATTTCATCTGCCCAAATTGTTGATCCATTCTTCATCTGAGTAAAACTTTTTAAAATATGCCAGTCACTTCTCTTCCCCTACATGTTTCTAGACATGAAGATTTTAAAAAGTAAACCTTCTTAAATAAGTCATATGCATTGATCCTCAGATTCTGCACGATGTCCTTATACAGCTGTGAACCACCTGTAAGGGTAGCATTCTCTTGCCTGTCTTTTGAGTTTCTTTAAAGTTTTAAAATATTTCCTCACTTTAATGTAACTCTCTTTTGGAATTTAAAGACAATTATAGGGGATTTCTGGCTAAATCATTGCACCCACCTGCTCCAGAGACACATGCATCAGGAAAACAGGAAAAGAGAGGAAAACTGGAAGGGTTTTTTCATCACTTCAGAACCAATTCTTGTGGACAGAGAAGCTAACACAGCAATTCATGTTAGGGTAAAGAAGTTGTCTGTAATTACAGGAGGAAACTACGTCAGAGTAGTTAAGGAAGGCTGTTAATTGAACTCACTTCATTCATATGTCTCATCCTTGCAAGGCTATGTAAGCTTACTTAAGCTCAAGTTCAGTTCCCCAAATTTGCAAGACCAAGACAGTGTTGGAGTGGTGGCAAAAATAATATACGAACTATTTTGGCATATGCTTCCTGAAAGACACTTCTGCAGAGTAGCTCACCATCTCGAAAACTGCCCAAAACCTCAGCAATCCAAACTATATTAAAATAAAGCTATGAAGTAGCCAATTTCTGTCGATTACTTTAAGCAGTCTATTTCAAGGCAAGACTTATGATAAAAACTCTGGATGAATTAGAGAGAGAAAAAAGCATGATGTGACAAAAATCTAATTATCTTCTCTCAATATTTTTTCCAGCAAGCTCTTACCCATGTCTCTAATTAAATTACTAGTGATGTTACAGGCTCAGCAGGTGTCAATCACTTTTCGAAGAGCTCCATTTATGGCTGAAAAAGCCACAAGTTGAAGAAACTCTTAACACATACGTAATTTACTGTTACGAGCAGGAATTACACTCAAAGTGACAGAAAACCACTCAATATGGGGCCTTGTGCAAAATAAAGTTCTGGATGAACCCAACTTGCGCAAGAAGCTGTGTGGATCAGCTCCGATGGGGCAGCATGTACACCACTTGCTTCCTAGAGATCTAATTCCAGACCATTCTTACTCACTGGACATTCAGTGTATGTCTTACCTCACTTTCACACCACTTGATTTCACACAAAAGACTGAAGATCATGTCAACCTGGGGGGGAAAAAAAATAAAAAAATAAAGTTAATTTCAGTTACATTCAAATCCACTGCAAGACCAAAAAAAAAGGTTTTATATCAACACCTGTGTAAAGAGCAGTGTTTCTGTAAAAGGTCTGCACGAGATTGACTCCCAATGCAGCAATTTCCCCGGCTAGAGTCAGTTCAATAGATACACAACAACTGGGTGAATCTCCTGACTTCAGAAGAATAAGGGAAAAGCAGTATTTAAATAACTGCCCACAGATGATAAAATCAGAAAAGTCTTTGTAGAGCTCCTTTATACATTCTGTGGTTGATAAACCAATGTTACTCACAAGGAAGTAGCTACGGCATTCCCAATACGCATACAGTAGATATTATTATTATAAGCCAAATGAAAACACCACAGCTGCAAGAAGTTTCCCTGATAACGAAATAAACACAAAGATCATATCCTTTTATGAAGCACAAAAGGTTACAGAAGTAGTGATTTTATTTTTGGAGATAAACTACTCACTGACTAGAGCTGAATACTTTCCAATACATTTGCTGGAAGACAAGTTTTGCATTGGGATTTAAAAATGCACATACTGGAAATGATGCAAAACCCATATTTCATACAATTCTGGAGATGGTGCCATGTCTAGTAGTTCTGACAGAGACTGACTAAGTTACAACTAGTTGTTTTTTAAGGAGGGGGGGAAAAAAAAAAAGCTGCATCCTTCATTTTAAGTTTCACTTCATTTTTAGAATTCTCTGAGAAGATTCGATTTCTATTTATCTGCTGGCTCAAAACCAAGAAACTACCTTAAAGTAAAATTACATATTTAAACCATTTAAGATAAAGTTGAAGTATGTCTAAAATTAGGGTTATATAAATCAGGATACATTTACTACATCAGTATTAAACTTGAGATTGACATTTCTTCAGCCACCTGCACGCAAAGCATTATAAATGGGTATCACTCCCTAAGATATGAAGCTATACACAAGCTCTGTAATTGAAGTTGTATGAATAACAAAAAAACACACTGATTTTCATAGTGAATATCAGGAATTAATTAACTGTAGGTATCAATTCCTCAATTGATGGGGGATGGCGAGGAGAAGGGAACAACCCAAAATCCTGTCAGGATGAACTGAGTTTAAACTTCAAAACTGTTGAAATTTGTCTATAATTCCTAAACTTCACACAGACTTTTCAAGCTTTCCACCAGTTCCAGACAAATCAGCATTGTTTAAAGCTAGGCTTTTCCACTCTAGACTGGCTTCAAGAACCACGTCTTCCACCTAACATGGAGGAAACTCATGTTAAGAGCCACGATTTGGCTCAGCATAAAACAATCAGTTGTTTCAACACAATTTGGTAAAAATATGAGCAACTAGAATATTTACAAAATACGAGTTTCTTGAGTGTGACAATGGATGGCCTGCCATAAGATGAGCAGGCATTTAAGCTACTGTTCTACCAGTTTGTTGACAGACTTAAAATATCTTCAAATTAGAATTACTTACACATTTTTTTCATAAGTATTCCCAATATTCTCCTCAAATATTGTGCTATATTCATTACAAATATTGCGCTATATTCATTACAGTGGAAGTTGTCTTCCATGCAGTACAAGGAGGGAATAAATTCATATATGAATGACAGTACTAAGCAGGAATACTTGAATTTTTACACAAATGTAAATGAATAAGCACAGGAAAGAAATTCTAGAGATAATTATTTGTCACTGAAGAGAAATATTTTAAAGTTACACACATACAGGGAAATTCTAACACTTGAAAAAGAAGGTAGTCTCAGGCAAGCTGAGACACAAACACTACACAAAACCAAGTTCCGTTTGTTGGACATTTCCTCTCCTGCAATTTTAGAACGAAGTAAAATGGTACCACCAGTTTAAGCTGTATTTTACTCCTTCAGCTACTGAAATTCTTCTGAATTCAAGGATGCACATATTGAAAATCAAGAGAAGACTGCTCATGTTGTTGATGTAAGATTCTAGAGAGCGAATAGCTGTAGTTTTAGTGTCATGAAAGCTAAATAACAAATTTTATATTAATGACTTGGAATTCTAACAGAAGTTTCCACATATCTTATTTCCTATTTTCAATATGCTAATGAGAAAAAATATGGTTTAATATTGAGTACAGCTATATTCAACCTTTCTTTTTTTCCCCCATGAATAAGTTCCTGGTACCAAAGAGAACACCTAAATGAGTTCCTCATCAAGGGAATATATTCTTCCTGCGAAGCAAAGTATCTGGTTACACAGAGCTCATTGCAGGATAATTGTCTAAAATGGTAAATTATTTACTCTTTGCTTGTCAGTTTAATTCTAGAAAACCTTTTAGCACTTTGTGTGTTGGTGAAAGATTCCTGGCTGACAGTCCTTGATAATAAAATTAAGGAGTGCAAACGTATGAACACGGTTTTATCACATCAAGGGACATCACTAGGGGGGAAAAAAAAAATTTACTTCTTGGCTTCTTTACAACTCTGTCAACAGAGAGACTAATTAGTACTAATTACAACAGTTTAACAGAATATATTCAAACAGACACTGTTCTGACCTTGCTGGTATTTATCGGGATTATCCCTGTAACCGCAAGATCTCAGCTTTTCTGGATGTTGTACAGACACAGACAAAAAGGAGATCTTTTTCCTCAGAGTTACTGCTACGTATATAGACCAGAGCCCAGTTACAAAACCACGTCTGAGGAAGACTGAGGAAAAGAAAATACAAGTGGGCAGAGCCAATAAGTCTGATTTAAAGGAGAATTTTTCATACTGCACTAAGAACCAAATCTTAAGTCTTCTGTTTCTGATATTGTTTACAGAGGCAGGAAATACTGAATTTCTCTTATTACTTTTTAAAGCAGCTTTGCAGTCTCAAGTCAGAACTCTGCTAACTTTTGTAATGAAGTAGCAAACCTTGACAGCACTCCGCAGCTCGCTCTCTGTTGATGCAAGACTTTCTAAGCTGCAAAGCAGGAAACTATTTTTACTGATACGAGGTAAACTACACACGAGCACAGCTATACACCTAAGCATCACAGAGAGTATGATCCCTGTTTACCTGATATGGCATCCCAAAGAAACAACGTAATTAAGACAGTGCAATACCTGGGAGCTGGCTAACACTGGGGAAATATTTCCAGAGGTTTCTTACTATCGTACTGGGGATGTCACTGCATCTCCTGGCTGAGAAGCACCACGCCGCAATCCCGTAAGCTTGTTAACTGTGGTGCTGCTTTGTACGCTCAGCCAGCAGCAAGTCCACCAGATTGCACTGCATTTTCTCACTGAAATGGACTGCAAATACAGTTCATCTTATTTCTTTCCCTTCCCTCACTATGCCTGATGGGTGATGATGATGTTCATATATCCTTGTTCCTCTAAGCCTAGGAATATATTTTTGTGTTGATAATTAGAAAAAAAGTAAAGATTTTAAGAGGCAGATTAACAGTCTGACCCTGTGCGTCAAAAATATCTCTCCAAGTCATCGGCCACATGTCTACGTAGTAACTTCAAACCAGGTCATATGAGAAAATATTTTATCCTTGGATAGGAAGCAGGTTTCTGTACAACGGAAGAGAATAATGCTAAGTGAATGATTCCCAAAATTGGATTAGAGGATGAATTTTAGTGATCTGCATAGAGTCGATTTGTTGCACACTACTGAGTCTCTCATTTCAAGGCAGCTCCTGTCATTTTACCAGTGTTCGCCTTCATGCAAGCATTTAGATTTTGGCATGTTATGACAGAGAATTAAAACTTACTGCTCAGCTGACGAAGCTTAGTTCATGACACTGTAAGTATACAAATTCCTCCTCTTCTGTACACTGAAAATGAGATGCCAAGGAAAGGGATTTGTGACATGCACTGAAAAGCAACACGCCTCAGTCCATCAACAGGAAAAACTGAAGAATGAGGAACAACTCTTGGGAATTTAGGACTCTCAGTGATCCAGAACATGACTCTACTGCTTGGACCAAGGTACATTAGTTATTCTCGTACACAAACATTGAATAGCTTGCTTTTTTGTCTAATAGATGGGTGACTTCTCCACATTTTTCTAAAGTGCGTACAGCACTAGCGAATACAAATGCTTGGGCTGACCTCCCCTTCTGCCTTCCGCAGCTGAGATCATATCTCCACGAGAGTCGTAGCCCTGGAGAGCGAGAGAGCAGGTGCCAGTTTCTGTTCAGCAAAACGGTGACTCCTCTGTTAAGAGGGAGGTCAGCGTTGTATTTCTCCATCGCGTATCTATGAGTTTTGCACCACACCATCACTGGATAAAATACACTCAGCCTCTCTGCAGCATGAAGTAAAATTCTTTCTTCCCCACAGAGGGACCTTCAACATCCGCCTCAATGCCTCCATCCTCTCTTCAGCCCTCTGAGCAGCAAGTTCCTTGCCAAGTAACGCCCAGCTAAGCAAGAAGCACACACAACTTTCTGTGTGCTTAAAACTGCTACTTTGAATCTCGTCAAACCGAAGAAATCCTAAAATGCAGACCTTGCAGTTCCAGTAGTCAAAGTAGTTTGCAAAACACTGAATGGTTCCTCCCCTCTAGTCATGATTTTTTAATGTACCTGATGTACGAATCAAACATTATTGAAATTTTTAAGCATTGGATCCATCTTCTCTATGGTACCTAGCCCTACATGTCTGCAGTAAGTAATTTTTTAAAGCCATACATTCTAAAACCAAAAATTTTAGCTTCTATCACAGCAACAAAAAAAGTTTTTCATCCAATTGGTTTGGAAATACAAACCAAGAGGCTAAAAAATTAAGACATAAAAATAATTAAGATAAAATGGATGCACACATCGCAACTTAATACAATAAACTTACCTGAGAAAGGAGGCGTTAAACACTCAAAGCCAAAAATACTCCTTCTCCTTGATGCTTTACCTGCTGCCACCACTCCACAGGCATCTGCCACAGAGCAGGTTCTCTGTGACCATTAAAAGTAGCCATCACACACACTACAGGCAAGAAAATAAGGTCTAGAAGGGAAGAAGAGGAGCAAGCAAAGCATTAGGCAACTACGTGCACTGGAAAAAGCCATGAAAAGCATGGAGAAGGGGAGGATAACAAACCAATTGATTGACTTTTTCATATGGGTTTTTTATTATTTTGTTTGGGTTTTTTAATATTGCACCTAAAGTAAAGGTGTCTACACTTTGCTGCAGGAGAAGAAAGGAAAGAAGCCACAGTTTTGAAATGCACAGCGCACAAATGGAGTGTCTTTAAGAGAGCTGTAACAAATTTCATTTTCTGAACCTGACATCATGCAGTACTTTGCAGTTC
>WHYT01017053.1:0-21281 GCA_009806455.1 Tetrax tetrax
GGGCTGCCCCCCTCCCGTTCCCCTTTCCCAGTGACATTTGGGATTTCGTATCCGCCCGGACGGGGCGCGGACGGGGGGGTGGTGCCGGCGTCGTTCGGGGTGTCCCGCTGACGCCCCCCTCGCCCCCCCCCAGGTCTGCTGCTGCAGGAGGACCGGCTGGACGCCCTCTCCCTGCTGGGCCTGACCTCCCTGCCCAGCTTCTGCCTGCTCTTCGGGGCGGCCGTGGCGCTGGAGCTGGGCCCCTCCTGGGAAGCCGTCCTGCGCTACGACGGCAGCCTTTGGGCCTGCGTCCTGCTCAGCTGCCTGGCCTCCGTCCTCTACAACCTGGCCACCTTCTGCGTCCTCTCCCTCACCTCCGCCCTCACCGTCCACGTCCTGGGCAACCTCACCGTGGTGGGCAACCTGCTGCTCTCCCGGCTCCTCTTCGGTAGCCACCTGAGCTGGCTCAGCTACCTGGGCATCGCGCTGACGCTGGCCGGGATGTTCATGTACCACCAGCCGGACCTCATCGCTGCGCGCTGGGCGGCACGGCCGGCCCGGGGACCCCCCAGGCGGGAGTAGGGTCCCCACCGGGGACGGGGCAGGGGGGCAGGCGGGAGGCCGGGGGCGAGCGGAGCGCTGCGGGGCACGGGCGGGTGCGGCTCTGAGGGCACGCGGGTGTGCTGGGGCGCACGGGTCTGCGTGCACGAGTGCTGGTGCGCACGTGTGCTGGTGTGCACACGGATGTGCTGGTGTGCGCAGGCTCTTTGTGCACACACGTGTTGTGTGCACGGCTCCGCGCACGTGTGCCGCTCTGCGTGGCACGGCGTGCGTGCACGCGTGTCGGTGCGCACAGCTCCGCGTGCGTGTGGGCACGTCTGGGTGTGCGCGGGCTCTGCGTTGGCGTGCGAAGGCTGTGCGTGTGCAAGCAGGTCTCATGCACGCGAGCACGTGTGCGTTGGTGCAGACTGCATGAACGTGTCTGTGTGAGCAGGTACCTGTGTACGTGTCCAGCTGTGTGCACCGGCTCTGCACGCGTGTCCCCGTGTGCACACGCAGGCTGGGCCCGCTGGGGGATGTGGCTGCGGGTAACGACTCCGCACATCCCACTGCTGTCCTGCCTGGAGAAACACGGAACAACGTGTGTCTGTGTGTGTGTGTGCGCACACGTGTGTGTGTGTACACGCGTGTGCATCACTACGGAGCTCTGCTGGCTGGAGTAAACCCGGGGCTGTGCGTACACACGTTCTCGTGGTCGAACACGATGCCCGGGGACGGGCCGGGTGAGTGTCCCCTCTCCTGTCATGCCGATCCCGCGGGGCTGCCGGCAGTGCTGCCATCCTCGTCATCATCCCCACCGTGTCCTCCCGACCGCCACGGTTCCGGCCGCGGCCCCATCCCTCCCACGTGCCATGGCTGGAGCGGGCACGGCGGCGGCGAGAGCCCAGCGAAGGGGACGGGGACGGCGCAGAGCCACCCGCCATCGCTCCGGGATGCTACCGGCCTGCGGCACAGCACGCGCTCACCTTGGCAAAGGGACGTCCCAGCATGTGCGTGCCCTGGCACCAACGCCGGGACGCTGGCACCACCGCGCGCAATGACCATGGTGGCTGCTGCCGCGCTCGCCGTCTCCGCGCCGGGGCCGAAGGACGCAGCTCTGATGGCACTTGTCCCGAAATAAAGCTCTATTTTTGTCGTACTCCACCCTTGGCTCCCGGGGCGATCGCCCACCTGAATCGCACGCTGGCAGGACGGGAGGAACCACCCAGTGTGGGGATGGGAAACTGAGGCACAGAAATCCCTCAGGAAGCCCCTGCTCCCTGAGGGGAGGCCGGGACGGCCGTGCCCACCGTGGCCAATGTCTCCGTGCCCTGGTGCAGGGACGGCCGCGGTTTAGCAGCCCCAGGGCTGGCACGGGGACCCTCGCACCGGACACGGGAGGGACGCGGTGACGGGGAGAGGAGTCACCGGCTGCACGTGTCCGGAGAAGGACCAGTCCTGCTGGGAGCCGGCCGCCCGCAGCATGGCCTCGCCCTGCCCCACGGCAGCGTGATGCTGGGGAGCATCCTGTCCCTGGGCGTCACCCGTCCGGTCCCTTTCCAGCCCCGTGACTCACGTCGCCCCGCGAGCACAACTGGAAACTCTCCGCTGACTCCCGCCCTCGTTCCCCAACAGCAGTTTTCTTCCACTCGTCAGGGCGGCGAGTTTTGAGGCCGCTTCCAGAAGCGTCCCAGGAACGGCTCCTTCCCCAGCGCCAGCACCGCCGGTGCCACCTTCGCCGGCGTGCTCCTGGGCCGCGGCTGCAGCGGTGCCCGGCCCCGCAAAGGACGCAGAGGGCCCCGAGTTACCGGCAAACGGCCCCTGCTCCGGCCAAGAGCGCGGCAGCCGCGAGCTTGTGGGCTCATATTTCAGAGGCTTTTCCCTACTGCCGCGGGCTGAACGTCATTTTGGTTTTCCCATTTCTTCCAAAAGGCGTGTCCTGGCGTGGCCCAGGGGACCGGGCTGGGGGAAACTCCCTTCCCGGGCGTTCCCAGGACATCCCACCCGCACTGTCCCCTGCCAGGGGACGGGAGAAGCCAGCCCTGCAAACCAGCCCGCCCGTGGCGTGGCTGGGTCGAGGAGCCCTTCCCCGGGGAACGCCCGCCCGTCTCGGCCCCCAACTCGTTTGGTGGCAGTGGGATGTCCCCGCATCCTGCCTGCAGCCGCAGCTTTGCCGTGTCCGCCCCAGTCTGGGTGCGTCGTGGGGCTGCGTCCACCCTGGGAGCGTGGCCGGTGGTGGCCTTGTGCGAGCTGGCAGCTGGAGCCGGGTTGGGCACGAGGGTCCCGTGGGTGCGTTTGCGCTGGGGTTGGGGGCTTTGACGCTGCCCGTGAAAGGGGTGGCCGCGGCGGCGGGCTGGCTGGCACGGTGGCCCTCTCTGTGGGTATTTCAGGCCGTGAGCTCAGCCCGGTGGCATTCCCCCGCTCCGGCCACGGGAAGGATTGGGTTTCACGGTGGCAGCTGCCTTTGTGCTGGGTCCGGCACGGACGAGGGTGAGGCATCCCAGCCCCGGCTGCTTCACGGGTCGGGGAGCAGACAGGGACACTCGGAGAGCAGACGCTGCGACACGGGGCAGGACAGGTCCCCACAGGAGCAGTGAGGGACGCTGGCACGTGTGTCCCCGTGCCTCGGCCTCCTGGCAGGCAGCGGCTCCCCGGTCCCTGCTGGGCTGTGGTTCCCCTCGCCAGCCCTGGCTCCCCCGGCCTGGTTTCGGCACGGTGGAGGTACCGCGGTGGACTACAGCCCTGGTCCAAGGGCCACGGACCCACCTCTGGAGCCTTGGCAGCGCTTGTGCCTCTGACTGAGGGGCCTTTCCTCACCCATGCACGGCTCCTCAGCCCCTGCCGAGCACCCTCTGGGTTTTTGGAGGAGTCCTCAGTACAGGAAAGTTGTGGAGCTGTTGGAGAGGGTGCAGAGGAGGCCACGCAGATGCTGAGAGGGCTGGAGCAGCTCTGCTGTGAGGCCAGGCTGGGAGAGCTGGGGCTGTTCAGCCTGGAGAAGAGGAGGCTCCGGGGAGAGCTGAGAGCGGCTCCCAGTGCCCAAAGGGGGCTGCAGGGAAGGTGGGGAGAGACTCTTCAGCAGGGCCTGGGGTGACAGGATGAGGGGTGATGGTTTTAAAATAGAGGGAGGTAGACTCAGATTGGATATTAGGAAGAAATGTTTTCCACTGAGGGTGGTGGAGCACTGTCCCAGGTTGCCCAGAGAGGCGGTGGATGCCCCATCCCTGGAAACATCCCAGGCCAGGTTGGCCGGGGCTCTGAGCAACCTGATGTGGTTGGAGATGTCCCTGCTCCTGGCAGGGGGGTTGGACTGGGTGGGTTTTAACGGCCCCTTCCCACCCAAACCCTTCTGTGATTCTATGAAATGTGAGCAGAGGTGACAGCTCTGAAGTTGGCGAGCCGTGGCAGCAAGGACAGGTGGCACCTCCACGTGCTTGGTCCCACCACGCTGGAGGCGCCGGCTGTCGCGGAGCTCCAGCTGAAGCACGAAGGTCTGTTTCTTCCAGATCCGCTATTAAACCGCTGCTGAAATCTCCCCACGAGGCGGTGGCAGCGCGTGAGCCACCGCCCTTGGCGGAGCAGCAGCACATCCAGGGCGGCTTTACCGTGCACTGGCCAGGGAGCACGCAGTGGAATTTTTCCGTGTTTGAGGACAGGGATTAACCGCCGCCCGCGGGGATGTCGGGAGGCTTACTGCATTAGCGCGGAGGGACACGGGAGCTGCAGCTGGGAGGCAGCAAGGACAAACGCTTGCTAAGCCGGGGAGCCTGAGCCAGTGACCGACAACCTTCCCTCACACGCCGGGCTGTGGTTTTAGACCTCAACGTCACCGTCCTCGAAGGGTGCCAGGGACCGTCCTGGCTCTGCGTTACGGCCAAGCCTTTCTTAGGGCAGACATGAAGGAACAGGCTTCTCCCTGGCAGGACAAGGATGGACAAGGATGGACAACACCAGGAGCGCAACGTCCAGCAGTGGAGAGCAACATCTGGGGATGGTTGAAGCAGCCTTAAGCCTGGCTGGAAGCCAGGAGATGGACAAGATGACCCTCCAGACACAGCGAGGGATGTGTCAGGATGTCTCTCTTCCTGAAGAGAAACATCACTTTGGAATTTATTTCATGGTTAGGACAGTGGCTATAAGGTCTTACGTTTGTTTTCGTACAGCTAAAAGACTTGGAAGAGGGCAGAGAAGAGTGAATATTTCAACAAACATCTAAAGCAGCAGTTTTTGACAGAACTGGAGAGAAAGATGGCACAGTGGAAGGCGGCATCCGAAAGGTTGGAAAAATCCCTGGAAGTGTTCGGTTGCAGGAGTGGGATGTTGTCCGTCCCTTCCACCGAGGGTTCGTCTGCGAGCGAGGTGATGCCCTCGGAACACACAGCTGCTGCCTGAGAAGGGACCAGGAGACACATCCAGAGAGCTCCTCCCGCACGCTGTCCCACGGCCCGGCCCCTGTCTCGCCAAAATACTCAACTTTTCAGTTTGTCCTTTTAGGAAGCTAATGCTCGGTCGTGTTACAGCAACAAAGCAGCACCATCCCTCACTCTCTCTTGCATTTCTGCCCTCTGAAATCGATGGGGCTGCTGTGGTTGGAGGGCCGTGGGCTGGGGACAGTCGAGGGAGCAGCGTGGCGGCCGCGGGAGCAGAACATCTCTTCAAAGGACTGCTTTCCTCTGAGGGAACAGAAAAGGGATGTGAAAAAGAGAGCTTTTTCTTGGCTTGTGCTTTTAGAGAGGATCCAAACAACATGTTTCGCAGCTGGCTGGATTTCCAGAAATGTTATCAGAGGTTCAGGGAGGGTAAATTGGGAGAAAAGAAGAAGGATTGGTGACTTAAGAAGCTCAGGAGGGAAAAAACAAGGAATGGAGTGTGGAAGGAGCGTGCCCCGAGGCACTGAAGAAGTGGGTAGGTGTCAGCAGCAGAGGGAGAAGGCGGCTGGAGGCAACTAGAACTGATCAACTTGCTTCTTGCTTCTTCCCTTGTCCCAAAGCAGAGCCACTGAGAGTAACCGTTGGGTTCCCCTCGGCAGGATGGGGCACAGCTGATCACAGGAGCGCAGAGCCGGAGAGGCTGGCATCACCCACTCTGCGGTGCTGCAGCGTGAAGCAGATTTTGACTGTCCTTGAAAAACGCTCATTTAACTTGTTTTAAAAAAAAATCACAGCAAAGGAGATGCTACAGGTTCTTGAGGTGCCCTCTTTTCTCAGCCAGCACTGCAACGTTGGGGTTTTCACAACAGAAACCGTTTTTACTTGAAACAAAGCCGATCGTTTTTTATGCTTCCCAGTGGCGTTGAGGGAATAATTGGATACTGGAAGATTGCTGTCCCATCCTCACGCAGTTCACTGGGTTAAAAAATACTCCGTACCTCCGAGCTGTCCCCTTCAGCTGTGATTTCTAAAAGGAATTTTCAGGACTAACGCGAAAGGCGTACCTCAGACACCAGGAGAGCACGTCTGGAGTCCCACTCCAGTGCTCAAAAATCCGGAGGCATCAGGTGTCGATGATGAAACGCCGCTTCTCGGTTTACTGTAAGACAATTTTTTTTTTCAAGAAACAACAAACTTTTCCCTAACCTCTGGCTCCTGAAAACAGTAAATAATTCTGTTTCTTCTTCCCTAGAGCTTTTCCAATAGTTCAGCCGGACTTGGACACCGGGCAACGTTACACGTGATGATAACTACGGATCTCAGACTGTTAGGTGCCTGGCAAGCCTGACTTTGGGGGCAGTGCTTTCCATCTTGGGGGCATCTCGGCAGCAACGGGCCACCTGCTATGGCCTTGCCCCAGGGGCGTGCAGCTAGCCAAAGGCGTCCTCTCAAACCGTCTCCAGAGAGATGATTTTGGCGCTGAAAGGCTCTAGAAGGTGTTTGGCACCTGAATTGGCTTCAAAGCACAGATCTACAAAGTCTGTTTTTTTTTTTCTTGAGCATTTAAGGCATCTTCTTGTCTTTCCTTCTTACACTTGTGATAAATCTGCCCTGCACACTGTCCTCTCCATGGACAGATCCTTCCTTCCCGACCTCACTCATGGACAGCCTGCCTCCACCGCGCTGCCGCCCGGATCCTGCACCAGACCTTAGAGAAGACGTCCAGCTGGAAAAAGAAATGACCAGCAGAGTTAACTGCCTAGCAGCTCTGCTCTTGCCTGCTACGTTAGTCCAGGAAAACGTGGATCTGTTCGCCACGCCTGGATGGGACAGACAGGAAACATCTTCGGTCGTGCTGGCACCAGTGACAGACTGGTGTCTACCTACACCAGTTGGCTTGACTGGCACTGAAATCCAAGAAGAGATGCGTTGGGGTGAAAAGCAAGGAAATGCCAACAAGCAAATACTGCCATAAATTTTTAGAGAGGAGCCTAGAGGCTGGCACCCAGGGGTGACCTGTGCTGGCCACCCCTGGAGTTTTCCTCGTGGGAAGACGCTGCGAGAAAAGGACTGGTTTAAAACCTCATGAGAGCGCCTGGATTCGGTCCAGACGTTCGCGTGTTACCACGCAACACTTCAGCTATTGTTGGAGCTCTTGGCTCTGTCAGCTGCGAAACGTGCCACCCAGCCAAAAGCGCACCCAGGCTCCCGCACCCATCTGTTTCCCCTCCAGCTCTCAGCAGCCTGGGCTGCAGCAGACCTGCCCTCCGTGGCCTTTGGACCCTCCTGCACGTGCCCGGCCTTCGCAGCGTCCCAGGGCGGCGAGTCTGCATTTAATAATGCAACAAGAGGAAATGATCTCTTTAGTTGATTTTAAACCTACTGTCAGGGCAAATTCAGTGTGTGCCCCCAGTTCTTGTGTCACGAGAAGCTTTGTTCTGTCGCCACCAACCTCCTCTCTGACATCCAGCCACCCAGGAGCAGCTCATCCCCGTTGCTATAGTAACAGCTGGATCCCTGACAGCTGCTCCCAGACAGCACCCACTCTGCGCGGGGGTCCCGAGCGGTGCCTGGCACCCTGTGGGGAGCAGGGCTGTCCCTTCCCTCTTGCTGTGGGAGCAGAGGGGCTGCGGGGCTCTAACGGTGCTCCTCTGTGCGGAGGGCAGCCCCTCTCAGCGCCGCCCCGTCCTCGCCGTGCTGGGAGAGGCCAGTCACCAGTGGTGGTTCCTCCAGTCCACCAGCTCAGGGCTGTCCCCCATGCCACCGTCCCCGCGGCAGCAGTCAGCCCTCGCGCGCAGCAGCCGTCCCCGCTGTGAGGAGCAGCAGGCACGGGGCGACGGCTGGCTGTGTTTGCCCTCACCTTGCTCACCTCCTCAGCCCCGCGGCCTTGAACCCACCGGAGCTGCCGGAGCCGTACGATTTGCCGCGGCGGGCTGTGAGTGTTAGCTGGTTCCTGGGTCTGGAGGTCTGGGTCTGGAGCTGGACCTGGGTCTGCAGGTCCCACGCGTGCAGGGGCTCAGCTCCCATTTCCCTGCGAGATGGGAGGCTGCGGCTTCCTGCAGAATCAGCGGGCAGACGCTGATCAGAATCACGCTCTGATCTCAGTGCCTCCGACACCCCTAAGGAGGTTCTCCTCTCCAAGAGCTGGCCTTACTGCTGCTCACAGCAGAGGGTGCTGCTGGCTGAGCCAGCTCCCTCTTCACCCAGGCTTCTGCCATCCAGCTCCCAGCCGGGTGCTCTCAGGCTTCTTGCTTTGCGCAGCCCGCTCAGCGCCCTGTCGTTCCCCGTTTAAAAATCAATTTGCTGAGAGCTTACAACACCCCCTCTACCCTTGTCTCTTCAGCAAACTCCCTACGGTAGGAACGCGCTGGTTCCTCTCTTTAGGAGAGCGGAGGTGGTTTGGTCAGGACGGACTCCCCAGCTCCAGCGCTCCACCACCTCTTGCCTCCCAGAGGCTGACAGACCGCTGCAGGCGGGAGAGGACCGTTCACCCTGGCCCAGACCGGTGAGGTTTGTGTTTTCAGCCAAACCTGGAGGGAACGCGGAGCTGTGTCAGCGCGACGTTCATCACTCGGACCAGGGAATGCTTGGAGCAGAGGGGGACAGTACTAGCTGGCCGCTCCTTCCTCGGGGAGCGGCTGGAGGCAGAGCCGTGGGGCAGGTGTCCCCAGGACGGGGTGAATTATCAAAGCAGCGCCGGGCACCAGCACCAGCTGTGTTTCCTCTCCCCACAGCTCTGATCTCAGCGCGTAGAAGCAAGCAGAGAGGATCCGGGCAGAGACCTGGGCCCTTTCCTCACCCAGGAGGCCCAAGGAGAGCGGGAGGCGATAGATCCAGGTTCGGCACGCTGCGCAGAGCGCTCGCAGATGCCCCAGGGCGGCGTTCAAACACGCAGGAGACCTGACCCCAGCGCCGCGCGGGCAAGCCCAGCGTGATGGGCAGGCGGGAGCTCCGGTTCAGCCCCATCCCAGGGCAGCACTGACTGCGCTGGGCTTAGCGGGCAGCTCCCTCGCCTGCCCACGCGCTCAAGCTCGGACCGCAAATACAACATTAACAGTGCACGTTCACTGAACGCTGAGGCCCAGGAGATGGCACTGACCTGGAACAAGCTTTGTAAACCGCCGAGATGAATGCGCAGCTGGAAGGAAACAGCAGCTCCTCTGCGTCTCTCCTGAGAGCAGCGTCACAGCTTCACTGGACCTGTTTTGTCTGTGCTGCATCGTTATTATCCCCCACAGCTGCAAGAGGCTGGTTGGAAACACAGCCCCAAGGAGCAAAACGTTAGCTGCTGCCTGCTGCCTGCACGGGTTCCCAGCAGCAGCGCATACTGCTGCTCCATTGGGATGACTCCTGAAGCCACGGAAGAGGTAAAAGGGTCAAAATTTCTTGTTCTGCACCAGCAGCACATGGGCTGTTCCCCAGCATCTCCCCCAGGTAGGGGACGGGGCTGGCTGTCCCGTCGTGTCCTGGAGAAAGGCGGGACCTTGCCCCGGAGCAGGTGCTGGCCGTGCGGGAGCGGGCAGCGCCGGAGCTGCGCAGGCAGAGGAGCACCCCTCCTGAAGGAGAGCTGCCAAGGGACAGGCAGCCCTGCGACAGGAAGGGTGGAAAGGTGGGAAAGCACCAGGATCCCTTGTGGAACTCGTGTATGGTGAGAAGGTGCTGGGCAGTCAGCAAAGCCCAGGACACACATAGAATCATAGAATCACAGACTGGTTTGGGTGGGAAGGGACCTTCAAAGCCCATCCAGTCCAACCTCCCAAGCAGCAGGGACATCTCCAACCAGATCAGGAAGAAGAGCTAAGTCCTGAGGTCTTTCCCGTGTTCCTACTTAGTAAAAATTGTCACCAGCTCAGATGCTCACAGCCCCGTCCAACCTGGCCTGGAATGTTTCCAGGGATGGGGCATCCACCACCTCTCTGGGCAACCTGGGACAGTGCTCCACCACCCTCAGCGTAAAAAATGTCTTCCTTATATCCAGTCTGAATCTGCCTCCCTCTATTTTAAAACCATCACCCCTTGTCCTGTCACCCCAGGCCCTGCTGAAGAGTCTCTCCCCACCTTTCCTGCAGCCCCCTTTGGGCACTGGGAGCCACTCTCAGCTCTCCCCGGAGTCTCCTCTTCTCCAGGCTGAGCAGCCCCAGCTCTCCCAGCCTGGCCTCACAGCAGAGCTGCTCCAGCCCTCTCAGCATCTGCGTGGCTCCTCTGCACCCTCTCCAACAGCTCCACGTCCTCCTGATGTTGGGGGCTCCAGAGCTGGACGCAGCGCTGCAGGGGGGTCTCAGCAGAGCGGAGCAGAGGGGCATGCTGCACGGAGCGAGAGTGACGATATGTTCCCTCTCCCTCTGCCAGGAAATAAGCACTGAGAAAACAGCCCGACGTTGTTATTTTTAATGATGTTCCCAGACCCTGCTTGAGCCTTTCTGACAGGCTTTGGGAAGTGCAGAATCACCTGCTCACGGTACAGACAAGGAACACGCCATCCCGCTGAGGGCAAGACACGGGAAGGAGTGGACACCAGTCAGAGCTGCAGCCGCGCCGTGGTCAGGGATCAGCCGGCCCCAGGGATCCCCCCGGGGCTTGGGGTGGTGCCAGAGCTCCACGTTCCCGGCAGAGCACGACGCGAGGCTTGGCGCAGCACCACCGGCTCCTGCGAGGGTCTCCTGAGGACGCCGCTCCTCACGCAGAGCCCGGTGCCAGGGTGGCGGCAGCCCGTGAGGTGCTCGCGTGCCTCCAGACGCAGCCCACCGCAGCTCAGCCGCAGAGCCTAGCGCCGACGGCACCGCAGGAGTTCATGGCCAAGCCCACCTGCGCCCACCAGCGCCCACCTGCTCAGCTTTGCTTCCTTTGGCCGCTGCAGCGAGGGGTTCAGCGTCTGGAGAGCGGTTCCGATGGGGGTGAAGGCACAAATGGGGCCAGGGGGGTCTTTGAAGTTCAGCTGTTTATTCACAAGGCTTTTGTGGCTGAAAAGACCCCGACTCAAACGGGGGGGACAGCGTGCCTGGGCCGTACCCGCACGCAGGGTCTCTCAGCTCTCCCTCCCCTGCTCGGTTGTACCCTGCACCGCTCCCCTCTCCACATAGTTTGGATTCTTGGGCACCTCTTGATGAGGGCAATGCTGCAGGCTGGTGGGTTTGGATGCAGCAAATTGTTTCAGGATGGATTTGAGGTTTTTCTACATCCTGGATGAGGCGGGATTGACGCAGGTTGGGTGACATTTCATCCAGCTCCCAAATCAACCTGGTTTCCTTCTTGACAGAAGAGCTGCTGCTGGCCCGGGGCGGTGCGTGAAGCCGCAGGACAAGTCAGGCTGCTCGGGGCACGTGCCATCACCCCTCGCTCCACCTGCAAGACCAGGGTGTCTCTACCCAAAACCACGAAGGAGCGGCAGTACTCCACCGCTTCAGAGGAAGTTTGGATGTGAGCCACTGCTCCACCCTTTCCGTTCTCTCTCTGTACGTCCCAAGGACTCTCCTGTCCTTTCGGGCAGAGCGTGCGCACAGGGGGCTCTGGTAACAGTCACCAGGCGGTGGATCCCACCTCCGGGTCAAGGCCGAGAGGAGGCCTGAGTGCATTTCTTGGAGAGTGGTGGTCATTTCAAATAAAGCAACCAAGACACCCTTCAGCTTGGGAAAGAAAAAAGACATTGTTTTCAAGACTGATTTCATCGCCAAAATGTCTGCGGGGCAAGTGGCAGCTTTTCACGAGGGTCTGGGTTCACCCCCAAAGCCCTCGTCAGGAAAAGCAGCAGCTCTCCACGGCTCCCAGGCCGTTTCTATGTTCTGTGACGACTGCTGTGTGCGCTGGGGGAAACGTCCACTGAGGGCACATCGCCTTCGGGATCTTATGGCCCTGCTGTGCTTAAATCCCGTGTCTCCTGATCGCCCTGCAGCCAGGAAGTCATGGATCTGCTGGTTCTGGATCCGGCAGGATCAGAAGATCCCACCTGACAAACCAGAGCACAGGAAGGTGTTTCTGGACAGCTCAGTGCTGAGGGGCAGTCTGTCCCAGATTTGCAGTTAGAGCAAGCAGGCTCTAACCCACAGCGAGCTGGTGCCGGTGGCTGCAGTGGTTTTGACCCAAACCCAGACTTATCCTCACATCAAATCCCGTGGGTGCCACAGCTGCAGCGTCACTGCTTCGTGATCGCTCCTGCCCACAAGGACAGAGCTGGCATCACCGGGAGCCCAGCGTTCCGCATTTTGCCAAGGTTCCTCCTGGAAGCCGAAGCTCTCCGCGAATGCATCCCGCTCGCTGACGGTGCAGCGGGGCGAGGGCAGGGCTTGTGCTCAGCTTTCAAGGGCCATGTTGTTTGTAAATGCCACCAGTTCACGGGTAACCAACTAACTGGGCCCACGTGGCATCAGCATTTTAATCAGCTGGAATTTCTTAGCGTTTTTATGGCCCCGAATGCAAAGTCCTATAAAATCAGTCATCTTTAATAGTGCGGTTAAGGTAGTTCCTTGGGTGCTGGTGTTCTGATGTTTCCAATCGCTGTCAGAATCTATATTCTGCCAGATTTAGTATTGCAACGCGCTCTCAATTTCTGTAGCCCCGGCCCGCCCCACGCGTGTGAGCACGCAGCGTCCTTGGAAGGTATTTCAGCACGGAATCCCTGCCCTCCCGCGGCTCGTCCCCCACGGCAAGGGCTCCATGTCACATCCGACGGGTGCCACGGGTGGCTCCCGCGCCGATCCCTCATCACCCTCATCATCCTCGTCACCCCGACACCTCCGCCTGCCCGTCGGGTGGGCCGCGGCACTGCCAGCCCCCTCAGGGCTCCTGGGCACCGACTCATTGACGCACTCCCCCTGCTTCATTTTTGCTTTTTTTTTATGACTGACCGGGGCCTGGGAGACTTGAGCTCGGGGGTGAAAAATTTTATTTTTCATCTTATTTTTACGTTTCTCAGGAACGTGTTGGTGGGGAGCCCAAAAGGAACGCTGCTGCGAGCACACACCGCTCGGGGTGCTCCGCTGTACTACACAGCTGTTAAAAACCAGCAGGTTCCTCCCCTCCCCGCAGGCCGCGGCTCCGGCCGCCCCGCTCCCTTCCCTTCCCCTCTCCTCTCCGCGCCTTCCGCCGCCATGATGGCGACTCATCCCCTCCCGGCTGCCCGCCGCCGCGGAGCTTCTCATTGGATAACGGCACTGCCCATCAAGCGAGCGGGGCCGCTGAGGTGTGGGAGCGGCAGGTGGGCGGAGCAGGCGCCGATCGCCAATAGGCTGTCGGGAGAGGTCCCGCCCCCTCGGTTGGGTTGCTTAGCAACCGGAGGACTCCGGCGGCGGCCGGGTGCGGGTGCGGGTGCGGGTGCGGGTGCGGTGCAGGGACCGGAGGCAGCTTGAGACCGACACCGCCCGGAGCCGACCCCCGAGACACCCCTCACCCCACGAGATCCCCCCCTGAGCCGCCGTCCCCCCAGGCCCCGGGCCTCTCCTCAGAGGCCCCCGCGGCCTCCTGACCCTCACCGAGGGCGTTCCTCCCCACCGGGAATCCCGCAACCGGGGGGTCTCTGGGTTCCCCTGGCACCCCGCGGCCCCTAGACCCGCACCCAGGGACCCTGTCAGCCTCCGATCCGCAGCTGCCCCCTCTCTGCCCCCTCCTCTTGGCACCCAGGTCCCCTCTCCCACCTCGTCCCCCCAGCAGCGCCAGGCCTGGAAGGACAGAGGTGCATTGTTTCGCACTGGGACCCCCGCCTTCCCTCCAAGGTGGCCCCGGGGACCTGCGAGCCCCTCTCCACACACTTCTGGGGAGCGCAGAGCTGCGATCTCTGCCTTCCACCTCAGCTGCTGCGAACAAGGAGCTGGGAGCTTTCTCCCCGTCACCCTTCAAGGCCACTCCTCTCCTCCCTTCCCGTGGGTGTTTAACGGCCTCTCCGGGACAGAGACCAGTTTGGATGCACGACCTCATGTCCTGACCCTGGGAGAACGCCGGTGGGATCTGAAACTCTCACATTTTCCCAAATTACATTGTTTCCCTAATGCTGTCACCACATTTTTGTTTTAGAGATAAAACCTGAGAAAGAAGAACAAGTGACAGAAGCAGCAGAGATGTTCTCAGACTGAGTCTCGCCCTGTGTAGATGTCGTGTCCCTTCTGGATCGCAAAACACTCAACTCACAAGAGTTTAACTGAAGCCATGGCAACAGAGGATCCAGCTGTGTGCCAAGTATCATCTCGGGATTGAAGCGAAGAAACAAGCCCCTGGTGAGGAGCTTGGCGACTCCAGACAAGGCAACGATCACATTAGATGGCATGGAGATGTTAGATCCGCGTTGGTTAAAACCTGATAGCATAGAGACTGAAAGAATCCTAACTGTCCTGGATGAGACAATGGCTAAGCTGGAGCTGAGCAGTTTGATCCCCTGTATTATCGACTCCCTGGATAGGTTTGCTGATGTGCTGGGACCTGAGATCACAAGCAACCTGATGGAGCACCAAAAGCTTTCAAACGAACTGGAGCAGCTGCTTGCCAGCTCTGAAGAAGCAGACGCCATGAGAGCTGAGGAACGACGAGGCTGTCTCTGCTTGCTAGAGCAACGTCTGAAATGTTCGGTTAGAAATGTCCTGAGGCTCTTGCTGAACAACCCTTCGCTTTGCCAGGCTCTGAAACACGAAGCCTGGGTGAGGGAGTCATCAGCTGAAGCGTTTATCAAAGCCTTTGAGGAGTTCAAGAATTTCATGCTCGAGAGACTCCTGACTAGTCCCATGGAAGAGGAAGAAAAGGTTCAGTTCATGGAAGATATCTCCCTCCAGATTAAGAAAAACACGGAAGCAATCACAGCTTTACAGGCAGACCTGGCAGCAGCGATCCGGACTCGAGAGGACGAGGTATGATATTGTTTTCCAACAAAGCATTGCTGAAGCAAAACTTTGGTAAGCTAAAAACCGATCCCTTTCTTGCAGATCCTAGTGAGGAAGTTTCAGAAATTATTTCTAAACCAGACCCTCCATTTACATACACTATTTTAATTGTAAAATACAATGAGAAATGCCTATTGCGTGCTTGATTTTTTTTTTTTTTTTACACTTGAATTTGGCATGTTTTGAACCAGTTTTCACCGGTCAGCTTGAATGACACGACTCGCTGCCTTTAAAAAGGAGCTGCAGGACAGGCACAAATTGCTGCGGTGGTGTTTTGGCAGGGCTACAATGTCAGCTGCCAGCGCCAGGCTTCGTTCACCGCTGATGAAATGATGAAAAGTCATTCCAGGCAGAGATTGCTCTGATTAAAATCCATTTTTTTTTAATATCTGCTCTGCCTTCACTCTTGCTTAAAACCAACATTTCTGTGACTTCCAACTCCGTAATACCAGCTGCCTTAGAGCGTTTGTGATTAATAGGCAATTATAGGAATTCTTAATTCTTTTCAGCGAAGGCAGCTGTGGTACAGACAAACGAACCGACATTTCCCAGGCTCTTTCTGTGAGTCTGTGGGCTGTGCCGGCATCCAAGCCCCTGAGCTCCTGACAAGCCATCCTTTGTTTTGTACGTACGCTTTTCTCTCCTCTTCCTGCAAAGAGGGGTTGGAGGGGAAGGTTTTGTCATGCGCTCGCTGCACTGAATGGTGCTAATGGAGACGGGCCTGCTTTCCCCACTCCCTCCGCTCCTTGGGGATCTGTGAATCGAGACACTTGAGATTTTTATGTGCAGTTTGGCAGCTTGTCCAGGGCATCATGAATAAATGTGTTTCACTGCTCCCAGCTGAGGATTTCTCTTGCAGGCAGTGAACAGAGCTGCTTCCCCCGGGCAATCCCTCTGAGCCTAATCCAAAGCTCGAGGGAGCCGTGGGGCTCGCTCCAGTGACTCTGATTTTGGCTTCTCCTCAGATGGTGGCACCAGTGGGTGTCGGTACGGCTTGTTCATTCTCTACCTTTATTCCCGGGCTCTCAGAGCAGCAGTGGGGAAGGTTTCCAAAACACCCTGCGTAAATCTGTTCCCTCCGCCAGCAGTGGAGGTCCCTGTTGCTACCAGATCACCAGGATGTCTTCGTCGATCTCCTCCACCTTTGCCAAGGTGCCTTACTTCTCCTGCCCACCTTATGCCTCACCTGCATTTCTCGATGGTGTTTCTTCTTGTTTTCTGGGTCTAGATTCACAAGAAGGACAATATGATCAAAGATCTCAAAACCAGCATACAAGAGCTGATCAAAGACTGCAAGGCCAGCATCCAGCAGATGAAGAAGGAAGGAGAAAAACAGCAAAAAGAGGAGCTGCAAGCCTCCCAGGCCAGGTGTGCCACGCTACAGGAGGACGTTCAGGAGCTCGGAGCACAACTCAATAGCCTTGTGTTGGAGCATCGAGCATCAGAGCTGGCTCTCAGAAAGGTAAACAGGAGGAGAGCTCTAGAACAGGCTCTGCCCTGAGCAGAGCATACTGGTGACACAGGGCACAGACAATCTAGAACTGGAGAAGGAGCATTTCCCCTCCTCATTTTGCTCCTACTGGTTATTTACTCCAAACAAGCACTGGTCTGCCATGGGCAGGACGGCACACCCGGGTAAGGGGGCATCTTTCGCTCTTGCCCTGGCCGATGTGGAGCAAAGTGGCAGTGGGGCTGGGCACTGACAAAGCATCATCTGCAAGTTAGAGCTGCAGTACAAAATCCCAAATCCACCCAGTTACACCTCCTTTAATGGAGTGGCTTTGTCAGGCAGTTTCTTCTGAGGCTGTGAGTCCCTGCAGTATTTACTGATAAGTTGCTCAGCTCATTCTAACACT
Source organism: Tetrax tetrax (assembly GCA_009806455.1). NCBI lineage: Eukaryota > Metazoa > Chordata > Aves > Otidiformes > Otididae > Tetrax > Tetrax tetrax. Next base: position 16,603 of record WHYT01017053.1, read on the forward strand.
CAGGTAGAGATTTACTCACCACACAGGTCAACCTTCCCCCACCTCAGCATGTCCCCTAGCCCTGGGTGGCCACAGATTGTACTTGTGGTGTAAATAGCTGAGGTCTGACCCCATGCTGGCCTGGGAGCCCTTAGGACACCCCGGGTCAATGTCATACAGGAAATCATGGCACTTGTGACAGGCTCTAGCTGATCTTTCTCTTGATGATTCCACAGAGCACGGATACAGCAGCTTGGGTAAACTACCCATCCCTGGTTATACTGCAGTATAGCCACTGCTAAACTACTTTACAGCTAGCAATAGATCTTCATTTTAAAAGGCACCAGCTTTTGAGTACTTTCCGTCTTGCTTTTATGTTTAGCAGTTCTCTAGTGCTTCAGTTTTAGGGTGGTTGCCCCAGTTTGTCGATGATGTGCCACATTCCAGCAGGTATGTTCATTTCCTACCGCAGAACACACCTTTCAGATGCATTTCAATCCTCAGCCCTCACCCAGCTCCATGCTGTATACCAAATAAGGCCCTTTTGGCCTCAGGGAATGTCCCAGGAGAACCCCCAAACCAGGGCAAACAAAATTTGTGTCAGCTGGAGGAGGCTTGCCACAAGGAGGAGGTGTTACACGCAAATATACTGATGCTAGGGTTCGAAGCGACACTGGTTTCTAACTTTGGCTACTTCTTACCAGGCTTCTGGCGCCTGCAAGGAACCTGTCTTGTTTTGTGTTTCAGAAGAAGCACAGAGTGGAGACGGAAATTGTGAACTGGATCCAGAAATATGACACGGATATGGGAGAAAAACAGGTATCCATGTTAAAGTGCTTTGCTCTCCCGTGAGGTGGTATGTTCAGGTACATCCCTGTCCAAATGGACACGTGGCTCTTACACAGGAGACCATGGAAGTGAGCATCCAGAGGTACAGGCTTTAGCAAGAGAGGTATCTTCATCCTGCCTATGTGTTTAGGAGTTCTCTGGTGCTTTGACTTTAGAAAAAATTACATCCACTGCTAAATCCCACAGTATCTGGGGCAAATGGATTGCCACATCCTGTTGGACACATCCACCTGCTGCTAGGGAACAGGGCTTTCACTTTTTGCTTTAATCCTCAATCTTGTTGGCCCTATCTAGTGTCCAAATCATGCTCCTGTTTCTGCTGGCCCCCTTGAGAGGCGTCTCTCAAGCACTAAGAAACTGAACAGCCTGCATGCCACCGCCTTGGCATTCAACTCAACCACAACAGGCTGAGAATCACACCAGCACCACCCCAAACCCACCTCTGAGAAGGCCCTGGTTGCTTTCCTGTTCCTGCCCTGTTTATGGAGACGGATAAAAGCTGCTGGATTACTAACACGGCAAAATCTAGGGAGAGGGCTAGAAGCTGGCCGCTAATTGTGAGAAATGATCCCCCCTTGTCAGGTGTTTAACAATTTGACTGGTTTGGTTTCCTGTCTGCTGGGCGGTTGGAGCACCACGTCATGGCAGGTTTGGGGCAGAACTTGGTAGGACAGGCACACATCTGATCTTCCACCTTCACGTGGCTTCTTCAAAGGCGTTAGGAGAGGCATAAACTGCTGCCGAGCTTGGAAGTGCAGTAACACCATTACAACCACCGGTCCTTGGCCTTTTCCCGGCTGACGTGGTCAGGCTCTTCTCATTCTCTCAACAGTGTACAGTGTATTCGCTGGGCTTCAGTGCCACACGTCTAAATGGCTTCTTAGCAAAGCTGCTACCTTAGGCTCGGCCTTACCCGAACTGCAGCGGTACGTCCTGTTGCTCAGAGCATACGCAGGAGGGGCTCTGGCCTGCGTGTCTGTTACCTGGTCGGGGTGGTCAGCTGAGGGTGGGTGCTGTTTGCAACACGGAAAGAATGATGAGAGTATTTTTCAGAGGAGCATACAGATACTATGACCTGGTACTTTGTGAAATTCCCTGGGTACTGGACACATGCCTCCTTTTTGAGTCCCTTTAGAAAGGCCCAGCTCAGCTCCCGGTTGGGTTCTACCTGGATTCAGGATGGGTTTAAGAACCTAGGGATATGCAGGGAGGAGCTGCTGAATGCCCTCAAAATTGCTGTTATCTGCTGTCTTGCTAGGCTGAGTATGAGGAGGTTCATGCTGCCTACACCAAGGAGAAGGCCCTACTGTCCCTCCTGACAGAGAAACATGCTATGCTTCTCCAGGAGTATTCCCAGATTGAGGAGGAGCGCAGGATACAACAGGAGAAGGAAGAGCAGGCTTTGAAGGAGTTGGCCGCCAAGACCCGTGCTGCCATTCGCATCCAGGCCTTCTGGAGAGGCTACGTGGTCCGGTCCTTCTTCAAGTCAAAAAGGAAGAAGAAGAAGGACAAGGACAAGGGCAAGAAGGCCAAGAAATAAAGTGCAAAATGTATTCTCTCTCTTCCTGGCAAAGATGCTGACTCCACTGGGACTGAGCTCTTCCAGATAAAAGCATTAGATTTGAGAGAGCATTTGCATTAAGGCCTCCAGGGCTGAGGCTGCCTCTCATAGTTGGAGTATATCGAAGCAGTGGCGTGCAGACATGTCTCGCCATTTTAGGAGGACGATGTCTCCTGATGGAGTGCAAGTTCCTGGTTTGTCTCCTTGGCTTTAGTCTCCTTGCTTATACTTTGCTTGTGTGTCAGGGCCCAGTTCTCTTCTTGCTGAAGGTGGCAATAAATTCATTCCTGAGGGCAGGATGAGGCCCATCATGTGCGGATCTGAGAGACCACGTCCCTTTGACCGGAGGAAGCTGCAGGACTGGTGCTTCCCAGTGAGAGCAGTGACACCAGTCCTGCCTGGGCATCGCCCCTGGCAGTTGGCATTTTCTGGCAGGGGCCATCTGAAGGGTGGGATGGGGCACAGCCCAGCTCGTGCCCCGCTCCCAGTCCTACAAGTTGCTCCCTAAGCCAAGCAGCAAACTGTACCCCGTTTAAGGCAGATTCCTCCTGGACAGCACCAAGGGTGGTGACGCTGGCTGCAAACCCAAATACCAACCAGGCCTAAGTCCTGCCCCTCTACCTCTGTTCATAAAAGGGTACCCATAGCAAAATGGGCCAAGGTGCTTTCTACCACTGAACATAACCCAAGGCGGAGAGGAGGCCATTTTATTTAAGACAAAGAGTGACTGGAGATGTTGAAGGGCTGAGCTCACCATGAGGGGGAGGTCGCACAGCAGCACCTCACGTACCAGACACAAGGTGCTGACAGATTTGTCCTTGAGTCTTTATTTGATTAAAAGTCACAAGGTCGGTGTGACATGTCCGTAACATGCTCATCACATGGTTTCTGCCTTTCTGATGTCTATCCTATGCCTAATGATCCCATGCGAGTGCTGGAATCATTGAGGAATCACAGGCAGGATCAGATCATGATCTCATTAGACGTGGCTGGAGGAAATGTCTTTCCTTGTTTGGGGCCACAAGAGATGCCAGGATCCACAGAGACTTTCAGATGCTGGTACCCATGGGGGTAGTTTGGGGTGTATTTACATCAGGAGGGACGTTTCATCTCTAGGGAGGCCTCAGTTTCCAAACACCTACAGTTCTAGAGCTCCTGTCAAAACAAGGTCTGGTTGCGCTTTTAGATTAGAGGATGTCGAGGTGTTGCAAGGGCTGTTGGGCACCAATTTTGATGCCTCACGGTCTCAGAGTTTGTTTAAAACCTCCAGATGGCAAAGGCCACCCGGAGAGTCATTTAGCCAGACTGAGAACACCTTCTGATGGGAGAACACCAGCCTTTGGGGTCCAAAGCACTCTCAGAGTGTTTCCAGACGTAAGGCTTGCCCTTACGAGCCGCCTCAGTGTCTGCTAGTGCCAGAGGTGCTGGTGCTCGTGGCTGAAGGACTCTCCAGGGCGTCTCTTCAGAGCGGGAGAAACGCTCAACTGGCTTCAGGGGCCGGAGGAAGCTCTGTCCAGAGTGTGGATGGAGTTTGCCTACTTCTTTCTTCACGCGAGGAGCTGCTTAGCCCAGAGACTTCGGCTGGGAGTCCAGTGCGCTCATTGGAGATGTTCACAAGGTCGGTGTTTGGGGCTGGGGGAGCCCCTTCACCCACACCTCAGTCCTGTGAGCCCCCGGCGAGGCTGGCAGGAGCTCCCGCTTCGGGCTGCCGTGAGCGAGCAGGCGCAGGGGCACGTGCAGGTGATGGGCGAGCAGTAATGCGATGAAGGGGGATCAGAGCAGCTTAGAGGGATCAGAGAAAGGCGATCCCCCGCGGCACGAAGGGATGCGGGGATGCCTGGCAGGGCAGCCTCTGCCACAGGTCCCCGTGGTGTGTCGCTGGGTTCGCTGCGGGGAGGGATCCCCCTCAGACATGACCCAGCGGCACAACCTCTGCGGGGCCCCTCAGGCCATGGCTCTGGGGTCCGCATAAACCCCCTCGCTCTCCGGAGCTTCCCTCGGTAACTCCGCGGGGGCATCGACCGCTCGGCCGCCCCTCAGCCTGGCTGTAAAGGAGGGGTCTGCTCAGCGAAGCCACGCTGCCACCCTACCCCGTGTCAGCGGGGGTGTGAAATGGAGGTGGGGTTTAAAATGTGGGGGAGGGTATCAAAATGGTGAGAGGGCCTCCAAAATGGTGAGGAGAGGTCTAAAATGGTGAGGAGGGTCCAAAATGGTGAGGGGAGGTCTAAAATGGTGAGGGGGGTGTCAAAATGGTGAGGGGGGTCTAAAATGGTGAGGGGAGGTCTAAAAT
>WHYT01017053.1:21301-51729 GCA_009806455.1 Tetrax tetrax
GGGCCGCCCGCCGCCCCGGGCTCCGACACCTACAAGGGCTGGCTGTTCAAATGGACCAACTACCTGAAGGGCTACCAGCGCCGCTGGTTCGTGCTCAGCAACGGGCTCCTCAGCTACTACAGGTACCGGGAACGGGGGGGCGCGGTACCGGTGGCCGCCGAGTGCCCGGTACCGGATGGCGACACCGCCAGGCCCGGGCAGGTGCCACCGGTGGTGAGAGACGAGGAGTCTGCGCTTTTGCAGAAGGAAAAATCGTTTCGTTTTATTGAGTTTGTTGTTTGTTTGTTTTTAAAGCGAAACTCGAGGTTTCCAGCGCCGCGGCGGGGCCGGTGCGGTGGTGCGGGGCTCAGCCGCCCCCTTGACCTCCCGCCCCTCCGCCTCCTGCGGCAGCAGCTACGGCTGCCCTCAGAGCCACGGCCAGAAGCCTGCCAGCAACAGCAAAACCCCTTGTCTCGCCTATAAAATCGATTTGCTTTTGTAACCTCCTGCTGCTGCTTTTTTTCTTGTCAGGCAGGAGACCGGAGGCTGAAGATATTTCCAGCAGTCGCGCGGCGGCTGGCTGCGAGGGGAAAGGACGGCCTGGGATGGTGCGCTCGGGGAGGCAGCCCGGGGTTGTCGGAGAAAGGAAGGGAGTTGTAGCATTCGGCAGAGACTCCGAAGTCGTGCCTGGCTTCGTTGGCCGTCTGTTGTGACGGTTCTGATCCAGGCGGGCTGCAGTTCCAGTGAGGACGGTATGGGACACAGGGCCTGGCAATTGCAGTGCTGGATCCACAGTATGTCGTCTGAGTAGCTTCTCTTGTGTTTGTTGTTTCAGTTGAGTGGTGAAAATGTAAGCATATGGGTGTTGCAGGATTTGGGTGTTTTTATCCTGTAGGAATGATCATATTTACTCCTTTGATTTGGAAGACAAGGGCTCTGTCACCTTCAGTATTGTTCAGTGTCTGTTGGCTGTATTTCAGGATGTGGAAACGGTCCCAGATACGAAAGATGGTTTGAGCTTTGTAAAATACTATGTCTTTAACGTGCCAAACCCTGTGAGCGAGGACCTCTCTGTAAAGACTACGTAAAAACTGTTTTTCTTCTTGACTTAAACTTCATCGTCTAGTTTTCTCTCTGCTGCAGCTGATGACACTCAGCCTGAGACAGATCCCTGAGCTTCAGCTCACTGCCAGGTGCTAGCAGAAACTCCTCCGGCTCCAGAGAGAGATCCTGGGGTCAGACCATGGCAGGTAACAGGCCAGGAGTTCAATGGTGTGTTTGTCTACTTGGAGTTGTTTAAACCTCCTCCCAGATCCTGAAACTCAGGTCAAACAAAGGAACACCCCCACGAGAATGCAGTTACCCCTCAGTAACTCAGCTAATTTACTTGTAATCCTTTCTGGTATGCTTGTGCTCTTTAACTCTCGTCCAGATCTGGACCAGCAGAGCTCTGCAGCTTGAAAAGGTTGTTGAAGTTTAATGCTCCACTTGTAAACATGTCAGAATATATATATATATATTTTTTTTTCCTGTATTGGTGCCAAGTCTGTCAAGAGCAAGCAAGCGGTTTTCTTCAATAATTATTTTAGGTTGGAACAACTGGGTTTATTTTAAGACAATTTGATCTGTTTTAGGCTTAAACAACAAACAAAAACACCCAAGGAAATTATTCTGAGCAGCATGTGAAGGAGCTGAGACTGCATTACTTCATGGAGCTTTCAGCCAGTGCAGCCCTGCAGCAGCTGCTTGGGAAAAGTGGTGCTGAAGGCTTTTGTGGCTTTCTTTCGCGGGGAATTTAGGAAATACCATCTGTAAAGGTCTCTTGCTGTGCCGCTGGGTCGTTGTGCTCGTCGCAGCTCTGAAGGGGCGCACCGGAATTTTCTTTTTCTGCTGTTGCTGCTAAAGGCTTTGTGGGTTCATTCACACCCTTCCTGGGCGCGCCTCGTCTCGGCGGCTTTTGACACCTTTGCGGTTGAGTTTGGAAGGAGGTTGTCCTGACGCACAACCTGGATGATTTGGCTGTTGACTATTCAAGACTTCCTTGAGAGAAACTTCATTTTGCTTGTGTGCTGAAAGTCATCTTAATTGGAAAAAACTGCACTGTGCTGCCCAGGTGGCCTCCCTGTGTGCATCGATTTGGTTCCAGGTTGAAGCATTTAGTTTCATGTGAATTTCCTGCTGCTTGCTGATTAACTTAGTTACTGGATTGTGACTCTTGGTAGGTGTTTTTTTTTTGTTTTGTTTGTAGAGTTGAGCTTTTAAAACCTTGCACGGCCTCTTGCGAGCTCCCGTTGTAATAGCGTGTGGGTGGGCACAGTGCCATCCGCCCAGAGCTGCTCGGTGGGGTTTTTCTTGGGCAGCCAGGTGCAACGCTTATTTCGTACTCAGTTGGTTTCACAGGGGCAGTTTTGCTGAATTAAAGCTTCTAATTAGAGTACTCTTCACAAGTGAAGTATTTGAAGCCTCCTGTACCTTTGTGAAATCTATGAAGACATCAAGTCTTCCTGCCAGCGAAGCTTCCCTGCAGGATCTGCGCTTTTGCTTTATATTCCCCGCTCTGAATTGGTGGAAAATGATAACAGCTCAGCGATTCTGAAAGATTTCCACTGTGATACCCTCCTCTGGAGTGAGGCGTGTGGATTTAGGAACTTCAGGAGTCGCAGAGCCAGACAGTTGGACCGTTTTAATCGCCCTTGGTTGTCCCTCTTAGGATGTTCTTTGACTGGGTTGGAATCTCCAGCACGGAGGTGGTGCCTGTGTTGGAAGGCTGTTTGAGCGTGGCACAACTAGTCTACTTGGCTCACTGATGATCAAAACTCTTTCTAAACTGCTCTGGCAGGCGGCCACTTATAGATTTATCGTTATCTATAATTAGCATGTCTGTACAGGAGAATCTAATCACCTTGAACAGATAAGTGTTTTCAAGGAGATTAGAGAGGATCTTTAGGTAAGTATTAATTCATCAAAGATTGGCGTTGGCCCTTGTGATCGATGCTCCAGATGAGCGTTTCCTTCTCCGGGCAGCTTTCTCGTATTTCGAAGAGCTTGAGTTTCATGTTTTCTCCTCTGTGGGTTTGGTTGGTAGCCCGTTATTTGTGGGTTAAGTGTCTGAAAAGCCTTCGGCAATGCTTTCTGTGGTCACACGATGTAACAGCTAAAGCGTTGCCAAATGGAGAAGGACAAACATTTCGTGCTGTGTGTGATTTGGTCATTGTTGTGACACGAAAGGCTTCTCACCAGAAGGCAGCCTCGGCTCCCCTTGTTGGGTCTGCTCTTAGAGGGCATGGGCAGCCAATTCCCTGGAAAAGCTGTGTTTCCCAGAGCAGCGTTCTCCACTAGCTTTGTTTATCCGGCAGTTAACTCCTGGTTAGTATTGTAAGGTCTTGAGTACAACTCAGAGGGGTTTTTTCTCCTGCATCTTGTATGAAGGCTCCAGCTGAAAGCTGATGAGTGCAGGCAAGAGCTCAAAAACCCCTGCTTGATACTAGAGTCGTGGAGGAACCGAGGGCTTCCAGAAAAGAGCCTCTGCTCAATGTGGGGCCACGCAGTGAGGTTGCTCAGGGCCTTGAGGTGCTGAGGTTCGGATGTCTCCAAGCCTCTCCGAGCCCACTCTTCCAGTGTTGGACCACCCTCGGGGGGGAAAAATGTTTCCCTACATTTAGTTTGTCCACGAGGAGAGGGATACGCTCTCCTAGAATGGTTTTTATAACAGCTTGTCTCTGCAGACATAAAGGAGCTGCATGTCCTGGACTGTTTTTCATCCTCGGGTTTCCACGACAGCCCTGTAGCGGCGCGGTGCCTTTGAGCTACTTGTTTTTAAACAGCGTTTTAATAACCCTCGTTCCCAGTCATCTTGTTTTCGCGCGGTGCTCGCGTTATCCATATGGCGCTTTGCTGCGGATCGTTGATCATCGTTTGCCCGTTTTTGAGGACACTCATCTTCCGGGCTTTGTAACTGGGGACGCGGTGCTCGTGCCGCTCCGTCAGGGCACGACACGTCGGAGTAGTGCTCCAGTGCCGCTGTGGTGCGAGGTGAGTTCCCCGTTTAGGGCTGCGGTGGGAGAGTTGGGCTCACGTGACTCCAAACAGCAACTGCTGCTGACGCTGCAGGAGAGCAGGAGACGCAGCTCTCAGTCCTTAAGGGTATTTTTGTCACGGCCTGGTTATTAGCGCTGCATGAGGATTTTTATATCTGTTCCTCTGCTTGTAGGATTCTGCCCAGTTCGGTTTGCTGGTTGCAAACTGCCAACAGGAGCTGTGAACTCGATGCCTTATTTCTACCCCTGTAATCTTAAATAGTGGCCCAAATGCTTCATTTGATGAAGTGGCAGCAGGAATGGTTTGTCTTGTGCAGAACTAAGTTTTGAGAGGAGCAATGCATTCTGGTTTTGTGCAGAGTGCCTGCAGCCTCTCAAGGTTGATTGCACGGTGAATTTTCAGGTAGCGTTCCTCACGCTGCAGTTTTAGTTCCTGGAGCTGTTTGTCGGTATGAAACAAATCTGTGGGCTCGGCTGCTCGGTTACTTGTGGAGAGTCGGATGCCTGCGGTTTCTGGTCTCAGTTGTTCCACCTTTTAGTGCTGGAGAACGTGTCGGTGGTGTTAATGCCGTTGCTGTGACCTTCCTCCATTGTCCTCTGCCAACGCAGGGAAGGTCACCCCTCCAGGCCTGCATTTCTCCCACACGCTGCCGGTAGCTGCTGCTCAGCTCTGCCTTTTGCAGCTGAGGGCTTGTGTGGGCTGGCTGCCGCTTCCTGACAGCGGTGCCTTTGCTCACCTCTGGGAAATCGTCAGCCTTTGGGGGGGGCGTCCTCTGGTGCGTGCTGCTGGGCACGCTCGAGGAGCCACACGACGGTCTCTTCTGGTCCGGGTGCGCGGAGGTGACGGGCGTCACGCGCCTTTCGGCTGCGGCTCCTCTGCTGTCTTTTTCCAGGGCATGGTCTGTCATCCTCTGTCCCACAGTGAGTCGGTGGCGAAGGAGCTGATCTTCCCTGTCAGAAGTGATGCGAGAAGCCTGCTGTGTTTCTTCCTTGCGGTGTCCCTTTTAACCTACCTGATTTCCTTCCAAAGAGGAGTTCTCAATCAGCGCGACGTGCGGTGTTCAGAGCAGCGTAACGCGCTTCCGAACCACTTGGACTTTCATTATCTCTAGGTTGATTTTTATATCACGGCAAGTCAGACCGTTGAGCTTGTTTTCTGTCTTGTTTTGCACTTATGTATAAATGGCGTTGTAGCTTGGTAACTCCCTGGGTAATTTAGGGAACTGAAGTGTGCGGTGATATCAGACCCTTTGCTTCTTGTAGGTCTCTTCAGACCTAGTGCTGATGGCCAACAACTCGGGTCGTCACCCTGAAACGGGAGTTGCCCCAGCGTCCTGTCTGCAGGGCTGGCAGCTCGCTGTGCTGTAATGTCCTGGAGATTTGTCCCCAAATAGGATGGTGCTTCAAACCCTGAGCTAGCTGGAGGGGTTCAATTTCCCTCAGGTCCTCATTATGCTGTTCAATTATTTTAATTGTTCCTGTGACACCCTGGCAAGGATCTTTCTACATTTTATATCAACCTCCGTTTGGTTTCGATCAAAAAGCTTGCTTCATAATTAAAGACTTAATATTTCTCTGTCTGACGAGCGCGGGCTGGGCAGACAGAGTCAAAGCTGGAGGATAACGCAGCTGGATGTGCTCGTTGCTGTTGGGTCAGTGATTGCTGACTCACGCAGGCACGCGTTCGAGGACCCCGGCGCTGAGCCTTCGGGTTGCGTACGCATCAACCTCAGCATTAAAAATGCAAACGGCAAGCGTGGCGCTACGGGACGGCAGCGTGATTCCATTAGCGGTGGCAGCCCTGGGATAAAAGCCGAACAAAATCTCCTCCTTGGTCTGGTTCCGGGCGCTTACACGATTCCCCTTCCCTCTGCAAGCGCAGGCTCCTGGGAGCGCTGTTTGGAGACGTGGCTTGTTGCTCTCTGTCCTCCTGGCCTCCCGCTGTCGCCGGGTGGTGTTGCTCGTCCCTGCGGGACGTTGCTGGGTTTGCTGCTTGCCAGTCACGTCACGCAGCTCACAGCGCTTCCCCGGGCAGCGGTGGAATTTCTGCGGCGTAAGCAGTACTGCCTGGCTTGCGTGTGTGTTAGAAATGAGGCGTCGCGTGTTTGCCCTGCGTCCAGCGGTCCTTCCTTCCACCAGCGTTTGGACTGAGCTGTAGTTCTATCCACTTTCCAGTTTTGTTTTGGTTTTTTTTTTCTTTTTTTAATCTTTACAAGGCTATTTCTGTTTTGCAATCACGACCGGATGGATGTATGTTCCCACAGTGACTCAGAGGGAGGTCCTTCATTCCCTAAAAATAGTCTTAATTCTCCACATCCCTCTGGATGAAGAGGACGCAGGCAGGAGTTAAAGCAGTGTCTGGGCACACGCGGTGTTTAAAGCAGCTTCTGCAATGTATGTCAAGATAAATACGGTGAAGTGGGAGTCTGTGCCTTTCTCTTTTCCCTCTTTAACACAAAGCAGTGATTCTTAATCTGTTATTGATAGCTAGAGCAGGTTTGTGCTAAGCACTTTGTAAGAAACAGAGCAGGAAAATGTCCTTTGCACCCCCTGTTTGCACATTACTGCTATATGTGTAAGATCTTACTTTAGGCTCGTTGATTGGTATGGGTACCTAAGCACTGCAGCTGGGTGGTCCTTTAAAGAACAGAATTGCTGATTTTTTCACGACGTGGCTGTCAGATGGGATAACGGGGGCTGGCAGTAGTAACCCCAGATGGGCAGCAAAGCTCCTTTGGGGAGACAGTGGACCTCCTGCTGCTGGGGCACGTCTTCGCGTTGCTTGCTTCGTTTCTTCTGGGCCGCTCCCTGCGGCGTTCGGCGGCACGGGCTGTGCGCGCAGCTGCGTTTTCCCGAGTGCGGCGTTTGGCGCTTCCCAGCTGAATTGGTGCTTTGTGCCTATCGCTCGTCCCAACGCGGAATTAGAGTATTTGTCACAGCAGAGAATATCCATGGCAACTAATTCGCCACTTCTGTGAATCTTCACCATTTTTGAGGTTTCTCTTTTTCTGCGAAATGCACAGGGGTGGTTCCATGAACTCTTTTTTTCAGGTCTTCTGCAACTGTCGGGAGTGATGGCTCTTCTTGGAAACATGTGAAAAGTACGCCGGTCCCAGTTGGGCAGAAGGGGTGAGTTTGGGTGTGTTTGGCTCCAGAATGGCCGTGGCTGACAGAGATGTGCTCGTGCCAGTAGGACGCAGACGTGCTCCTGATCTTTAGATGGAGTGTCTGTGTGTGTGTGGGGAGTAGTGGTTGAATAAACACCTTTTTGTCTTAAAAACGTGGAGGTGATGTGCAGCAGGTGGTGGTGCCACCTGGGTCTGCAGCTCGTTAAGAGTTAATTGAGTTTCAGCCTTTGGTTTGAAGGCCTTTTTGGAGGCATCTGGGTGGGAGTGCTCAGGCAGCGCTGCGTGGCAAGCCGTGGGGCTGGGTACTGAGAAGCCCCATCCTTTATTTTAAAAGACCAAGGCCTTGCTTTGCTGTTTCCAAGCGTGCGTGTTACTGGGACTGCTGCTGGATGCTGTAATCAGCCGTTTGTTATTCCCCAGTTCCCACTGGGCTGTTCCCCAGTAGAGCTTGTGGAGCAGAAACTGCTGCAGGTTTATTGTGGGTGGTCAGGTGAAACTAACGCGTGGCTTTATTTTATCCAAGCGGTTTTTCCTTTCCTTGTCGGTTGTGTCCTCGTGGTCTGCGGTGGCGAGAGGCTGCTGCAGGCTCTCCAGCTTTGAAGCTCTCCTGGGACGTAATTTTCGTAAGCAGGAGGGAAGAGAGTGCTCAAACAGAAAGTCATTTTGCAGTGGTACAAAAGGTGACGATCACCTTAATCCCGTGTGCTTTCCGTGGCATGCTCGCAGCGCGCACCGCTGAGCTGCGTGGTCCTCCCGGTGTCCTGCGAGCCCTGCCCCGGGGCAGCTGTCTAGAAGGCACCTTTGCAGAAGAGCCCCTCGGGGGGTCTGGCCGGACAACAAGGTGACCAGGAGCCGTCAGAGGTCAGCCGTCTCTTCGGCCTGCGTGTCGAGAGAAGGGGCTGTCCCCTCTGCTCGGCGCTGGGAAGGCCTGTCTGGGCTCTGCGTCCAGTTTGGGGCCCTCCAGGATGGGGCTGGAGCGGTGGAGGGGTGTGGATGTGCTCAGCCTGGAGTGGAGGAGGAGAAGGGGAGACCTGGTTGCTGCCCACAGCTCCGTGATGGGACAGAGCCGAGCTCCTCTCGTGACAGAGTGAGGCAACGGGCTGGTACCAGAGCATGGGACACGTGGAGACGAGGAGACGCGTTTTAATTGGGAGTGAGTGCCAAATACTGGGACAGGCGTTTGGAGGGGTGGGGGAAACTCTTGACTGTATTCAAGCTGTGGTCTTGAGCTGTCTGACATGATTGCTCCTGCTCAGAGCAGGAGATTGGACCTGAGGCCTCCCAAGGTGCCTTCCAGGCTCGGTTACTGTACCATTCTGTCGTCATTTGGTTTCTGACACTTAACACTTGGTAAGTTTGCTTTCAGCTCCCTGGATACTGGTGGAGGACGGAGAAAAGCCACGTCGTGTTTTTGACTTGCTCTGGCACTGCTTCCTGTGTCTGGACGCTTCGGGCTGTTTCACAGACTGCCCCGCTCACACGACACCCTGCGTTGTTCATGCTTCACGGGCTTCACAGCCTGGGACCCTCATTTACTCTTTTCTTTTTTTTTTTTTTTTTTCCTTCTTTTTTTCCCTCCTGATTCACGTTCCAGAGCTGGTACTGGGGACAGGCAGCCGTAGCTGGGTGCTGGCTTTGGGGCAGGCAGGAGACCCGCGTCGGCAGGATGCCCGATGGAAAGAGCTGCGTGGGGAGATGTCCAAACGTGAAGTGAGGAGAGCCCGCTGGGACGGGCAGAGCACCGGTGGTTTACTCCGTCGCTCTGATTCTTGCGTTGTACCTGCTCCGCTCGCCTCACGGGCGAGAGTCACGTCGGGACCGGTGAGAGGAGGTGGGAAGGGACAGGCTGCAGGGTCTGTCCGCTGCCGTCTGGGGCTCTGCTGTGCCGTGTGTTGGAAATGAGCAGGATCCACTCATAAATGCGAAAAGCCGCGCTGGTGAGGAATTGCCACTGGTGCTCTCAGCGCAACGTGAGCAATGCCATCTCACTGTGTGCTCTGTGCCGCTTCTGAAGTGGATTTTTCAGTAGTACTGAGAGTTTGGCTTTGTAAAAGCTAACATTGCTCATCCAGCCCTCCCAGCTCTCCGTTCCTGCGCTGCTTTAAAAAAAAAAAAAAGAGTGGTTTTATTCTCTAAAGTTGTAAGTTGGCCTCTAAGCGGAGGGAAGGACTTCTGCCTGACACTGGGACAGCCTGAGGACTGGCAAGCCGATACAAATGCACGTCTGAAATTTATGATGTCATTAAACTGTGTTTTACTGATGTGTCATGGTTTTATTATTTAAAGCTTTCAGTAAATACAGTGTTTTGCTGGCACGCTTGGGAAGTTAAAGACTGAGTTGGGTTTCTGATCTCTGCAGGGATTTGCTTAGGAGCTGGAAGACAGAAATTTTAATATTTTCTTACCTGTTTCCTTTTGCCAGTGTAGTCTGGCATGTCCCAGCTGTGGTGCTCCTTGAAGCGTTTTCCAAGGAGCCTGCGCTTTTATGCAGGTAAACTTTGAGTATGCACTGGGTGAGGCACCTGTCTCTGCTTCTCTGTCCCTTTCTTTGACACCGCAAGAAAAGCAGCAAAGGCTTCTGCTTTGAAATGGAAAACCTGTGGATGCAAGGCTCTTTGAAGTTTCGTTTTAAATTTGGGAGTAGACTTGCTGAGACCTAGCAAGTCATCCTTTGCCCTGTAATAAGCCCATTTTCCCTCCTCACAGCCTGCAGGCACCAAGCCACGCGTTGTCACTTGTAAGTACCTTTAGACGGCGCAGCGCTGTGTCTCGGCGCAGATAAGGTCTGTGGTTACTGGATTGGATTGAATTCTGCTTCCCATCAGCAGCCCTACGCCGCTCTTACAGCGCAGTAATGAAATCGCGCGCTGGCTGCCCCTCTCTGATACTCTTCATTTTGGGGTCGTTACAGGTTAACGTATTACCTGTCATCCCCTGCTTTAGAGACAATGTGTACCGTTGGGAATGAGACTGATTTCATCAGGATTTTTCCAGCTGATTTCCAACAATTGACAGGAGTCAAATTCTGCCGTCAGTGTAGCACCGAGAGCTTTAGGGAAAAATCCCTACGGGTGCTGCGGGGAGGCGGTGACGCGTTTGTAGCGCAGCGCGGGGAGCGTGGCGGCGGAGCTTTCCTCTGTCAGGCGGCCGCTCCGCTGTGCCCCGCGTTTCGCAGGGTGAGGCTGGCTGGTTGGAACAGGAGGAGCAGCGGCGTAAGCTCTAACGTGGGGCGGTTTTCGTGTCGCTGTGAACCTGATCCGGGGTTTACAATTGCTGCGGTTTTAGGAAGGAAGAATTTGTGAAGTAGCTAGCTGAAATGCCGATAGTAAGCTGGCTTGTAATCGTAGCAGACGTTACCCTGAAGCAGGACATCGTCACAGGTATGGAGAGAATTACATTTTTGTCTCTCATTCAACACACCGTTTAAATATTTTTGCTGGCTTTCATTTGCCTAGTAAAGGAAATGAGTTGAAGCTAGCGAGCCCTTTATCCCATGCATCGTGTAAGTGAACGCCACTGTTACCATCAGGTGTGTTTTTAATTTGCAAATTGGGGCTTATTTACGGAACTGCTGGTTTTGCTGTGCTGTTGATTTTGCACACAATTAACCCAGTGTGAATAACCCGTGGGTAGGGTGTGTTCCAGTGAATCGCCAGCAGGAATGCCTTTAGACACATTCCCTGCCCGGACAGGACTCTGGGATAAGGCTTTTGTGCTGCCCAAAGCTGGGATCGATACCTTGCGTTGTAGTTGGCAGCAGGGTGTAGGTGGCTTCAGGTCCCGCATCCTCGTGTGAGGACTGGAGCCTGAGACGTGCAGAAGACGTGATGGAGAGCACGTTGGTAGGTGAGCTCCTGCTGCAAGTAGAGGTTCCGTGGTAGGAACTCGCGAGAGTTGTGTGTGAATTGTTGATATTTAGCTCACAGTGTGTGTCTGGGACCGCTGCCTTTTCTCCTCTCTGTTCTGAGTCTCCAGTCCCCTCTGGTCTTCATCAGAGGGAGGGAGAACAGTGTGAAATGCAGGACCCAAGCCTGTTGTCGTGGGACCTACCAGTTGAGATGCGATGGGTGGTGGCCTTTGCTCGGTGCTACAAAGCTCTTTTGCTCTTGCGTGTTTTCTCTGTAGTTGCTCACAGAGAAAATGTGGGGAGGTGTGTTGGCTTTGTACGGGACAAAAGCAAAACCAACAATGTGACAGTAATGTCTGGGATGTTGAGGGTGAGCTCGTAGCCTGAGGGATGTAATCCCAGCAGAAATGTTTAAAATCCCTGTCCCGTTGCAGTGTGGTCGAAATCAGTGAAGGCACATCACGCTGCTCGGTGCAAAGTGCTCCTTTATCTCCAGTGTCACCTCAGGAGCAGCGTTTCTGCTGCGGCAGAATCTGCTCCCACGTGCAAGTGTTGTAGTCTGAACAGCTTCGCGTAGTCTTAAGCAAGCCTGAATACGATGTGATCTGTCTCACCGGGGAAAAGAGCATTTTACTGCTTTTTTACTGGTGTGCACTCCTTAACGCGTTGGTATGAGACCATGGGAAGATTTTCCACAGTGGCAGTCTGTTCAGCATTACGGCATCTCTTTTTACCTCTGGTAAAGTAGTAAAAAAAGAAGTTTAAACCTCCGTGGGTTTGCTTAAATGGCTGAGCAGGGGTATGCAGAGGGGGGGGTTTAGACCCAGTTTGGCTTGCCTTGTGTAGGACAGGCCTGGAGATGCTTGGTCTTCCCTGTATTATACTTTAAAGCTACACAACAGAATCAGTCTCTCTTCTGTTGACTAGAGAAAACATAAGGCTGTGAAAAAGCTTCAGAGAAGTGGTTTCCTTCTGGCGCTGAGCTGTGCCTGTCGGTGCTGGTTCGCGGAGGCGTGCCTGGATCCGTATCTCACGCCGTACGGAGCGCGTGTCGGTACGCTGACAGCTGTTGTGGCACGCAGCAAGCGTCCTTCTGCTTTTCCTCTTTCCACTCTCGGGGTTTTTTTTTCTGTGCTGGCAAAGTAACTGGCTGTTGCCTCTGTGTGGGTTAGCTCTTTGCTTGCTTCATCCAGTTTAAATTGTCCTAATTAGCAAACAGAAATCTCTTTGTTCTGTCTCAAGCAGTCTGGTTTTGAAATTGTTGGAGAGGCAGAGGAGGCAGGCCTTTCGGGAAGGTGAGCGTGGATGCGTCTCCTACGGAAATGAACGTTGCTGAGGCTGAGGTCTAAAAATAAACCGTTCCCAGCCCTGTCCTTTTGACGGGAGCTGCTGGACACGAGCTCTCGGGCAGCGAGGACGGAGGTTTTCGGTGTGTTTGTGAAGCACCAGGGCCTGGTCCTGCAGAGTGGGGCTTTGCTGGGGCGGGTCGCCTGGCCGAGCAAAGTGCTTGTTTGTGCGGAGTGTGGTTTTGCTCGTTAATTGCTCGTTTGCCTTGGTGGTACATGTACGCTAAAATAACACTGGAAGACTGGTTTGAGCAATTGGGAAATTTGCTTAAAGCTGTAACTCCTCCTCTGCTCTCCGGAGCAGCCCCTTGTGAAGGTCACTGACTTTGCCTTCTCTCTTGGCCGTGCGTTTAACTCTCCCGTTCCCGGTAACCCACAGTCAGCATCCATAGGATTTTTGCAGAGGACACGCAGCCCCTGAAGCCTGATCCCAGCGCAGAGCGGTGGTGCGACTCGGATCCCCGAGATCAATTTCCGAAAGCACCTGGACGTGCTTTGTGCGGCTGTAGGTTGCTGTGTCCGGGCTGGAGGGAACGTGGTGTCCCTAGCGCCAGGAGCGGCGCGACTGTCTCTCTGGCAGTCGCTTTGTGAGGGCAGATAACTCTCAATTTCTATTTAAAAAAAAAACTCCTGGCATCTCCAGTGACTGATAAGCCAGCTGCCAATTTTTTTTTTTTTATGTTCTGGGTAGTGTCTTAAGGAATGTGAAAGACCTTACATTGTGTCACATCGCAGAGGTGTTTTAAGACTCTACTTGCATTTTCCCCTCTCCATTTCATCAGTTCTTGTGGAAGAAATTGCTGTTCACTGGACTGCGTCTGGAGCACATCCTCAAAGGATAACCTGATCATTTCATGG
This sequence comes from Tetrax tetrax, assembly GCA_009806455.1. Classification (NCBI taxonomy): domain Eukaryota; kingdom Metazoa; phylum Chordata; class Aves; order Otidiformes; family Otididae; genus Tetrax; species Tetrax tetrax. The sequence continues at coordinate 34,497 of WHYT01017053.1, forward strand.
GTGATGGACACTGTGGAGGTACCTTGCATATGGAAGTGTCTCTTTCAGTTTTCAAGTTCACGCTCCCTCCTCCTGCTCGGACTCGGTTAGCCGTTTTATGCCCGCTACCCAGCGACTTGAATCCGTTCTGAAAGGCAGGCAGCTGCGGCACTGATCTCTGCAAAGAAAAGACAATTGCTAGCCAAAGCAGAATGTGCTGGTTGTAGAGCTGAACACGTGTTTTATCGTGGAATAAAGTTTCTGGATGGCTGCAGCAGATCTCGGAGGTTGCTGTTGTTCAGTGCCTTGAGCAGAAGCAGCTGCTTGCTGTATTTGGTGAGAAAATCAAGTGAACGAACCGCTCTCCAATTCTGCGCCGGGCGCACACCTGGAAAGCAGCCTTCACGCTGTGCAGTCCATAATCTGTAGTGAGGCAGTCACTGAGCTGAGGAGCTCCCAGTCAGGGGCTGAGAAGCAACAGTTAGACTGGGTTTTAAATGTGAAGTTTTAGCTTTGTCTTCTGGTGCCCAGGCCTGAAAATAGAGGAAGGAATATGAGCCGGCAATGCGCCCTTGCAGCCCAGAAGGCCAACGGCATCCTGGGCTGCATCCCCAGCAGCGTGGGCAGCAGGGCGAGGTGATTCTGCCCCTCTGCTCCGCTCTGCTGAGACCCCCCTGCAGCGCTGCGTCCAGCTCTGGAGCCCCCAGCATCAGAAGGACGTGGACCAGTTGGAGAGGGCCCAGAGGAGGCCACGCAGATGCTGAGAGGGCTGGAGCAGCTCTGCTGTGAGGCCAGGCTGGGAGAGCTGGGGCTGTTCAGCCTGGAGAAGAGGAGGCTGCGGGGAGAGCTGAGAGCGGCTCCCAGTGCCCAAAGGGGGCTGCAGGGAAGGTGGGGAGAGACTCTTCAGCAGGGCCTGGTGGGACAGGGTGAGGGGTGATGGTTTTAAAATAGAGGGAGGGAGATTCAGACTGGATATAAGGAAGTTTTTCCACTGAGGGTGGTGTCACACTGTCCCAGGTTGCCCAGAGAGGCGGTGGATGCCCCATCCCTGGAAACATTCCAGGCCAGGTTGGCCGGGGCTCTGAGCAACCTGATCTGGTTGCAGATGTCCCTGCTTCTGGCAGGGGGGTTGGACTGGGTGGGCTTTGAAGGTCCCTTCCCACCCAAACCCTTCTGTGATTCTATGTGACCATGCAGATTTTGCATCTGTAGGAAATACATCATGCAGAAAGAAATTCTGTGCTGTAATTTTAGTGTTGTTTGAAAACTGGCAAAAAGTCGGAAGTGCAATGACTTTAAAAGTTGAGGTCCCAGGCCATAATTCATGCAGTGTCTCTGAAGAAAAATTATTTGGTACTGAAACATGAACGTGGATGGTAACATGCATGAAGAGAGCTGCTTGCAGCCACGGAAAAATTCTTGGAAGCAAGCTCTCCCATCCACATTCGATCTCAGAAAGACTGAATAAGTCTCATGCTCGAAGCAAATACACACCTAAACTCTTACAGTCTGAAAAACCAGGATATTTTTGCCAATCTGAGTATCATGAGTATGAAAGCCCATTGGTGGGACAGGAATAAAAATTGGGTCTTAATGCTGACTGTGCCATGCCCTGTGTGCTCTTGTGTTCTTGGACACGGTGGTGAGAAAATATAAACATGAGCTGACTATGGCTGCTCTTTATTCTCATCATTTAACACAATTCCCGAGGGCTGAAGTACCGGTAGAAACTTAAAAGCAGAGACCATGGAGAAAAATTACTGCCTGAGGCTCTCATCTGCTGTATTGCATTTATTTCAGCGTTCTGTGCAGTAAAGAGCATTTGTCAAGTTAACCTTGTGTACTGTGGTCGTTTGTTGTTCGTTCTTGCTTAAAAATGAGCCAGCAAGCTTCTAAGTCATGCATCTCCGAGGTCTTCGCTCGGACTGACTTCTGTGGGGGTGATGGGATCTGGACCAGACCTTCCATCAGCTTTTAATTAATGCAACAAACCTGGCAGCAGTGCTGCCCGCAAATCTTGGTGTTTTGTTTTTTTTTTTTTCTTCTCTGGATCTTTGGCATTGTTGCTCGGAGAGAGATGAAAACAGCAAAGTGGGATGCTTCCCCTGGCGAACAGGGTTTCGAACAGGGTTCTCCGAACGCGGAGCGTGCGCCTGCCTCCTGCCAGCATCCCTGCTGGGCTGTGAGCTCCGGGCTCTGGCTGGCGGTTGCGGTCGGGCACTTCCTCGTACGTGTTGGTGGTCACCACGGCGTAGCCCTGAGCCGAGGGAACTACATCAAGGCAACTGGTCAGAGAAGAGCCCGGATGGGAGGAGATCCAGGGCATTCCAAACGCAGGTGAGGGGGTGCTGAGTGCCTGGTGCTAAGGCAACGCGCTCCCTTTTCCCCGGAAGCTTTTCCTTGTTGTGCCTGGTGGTGTTACCTGGGTTGGACTGGATGACCTTTGAAGGTCCCTTCCAACCCAAACCATTCGGTGATTCCTTGATGGTTTCCCAACCAGAAACGGGAGGCTGCAGCAGTCTTGCTTCGGGCAAAGCAGAGTATGGTTTCACACCAGCAAGGAGAGCTTCTCCAGCCCTCCGGAGGAAGGTGATGGCTCACCCCGGGGAGCAGGTGAGGCCGCTCACCCAAACCAGCGGCTTGAGGAGCTCTTTCTGGGTGCCGGTGTTACGGGGCCGATAGCCTTATCAATCGGGGCCACCACCAGCCTCTCCAGAGGTGGAGAGGAGATAGCACGGCGTGGTGGGAGGAGTGGAGATGCTCACTGGTAACTGGTTGGTTTGTTTTTTGATTTTTTTTTTTTTAATTTCTTTTATTTTTTTTTTTTCATTAAAAACCCAACACACAGTCCCTTTGCCGGCCCATATCTTGTGCTTGCTGCTGTCTGCGTGGTGGCTTAGTTCTCCTCCTCCTGCCCACTGCTGAGGTTTCCTGGCAGAAAACCCGCACTGCGCGCACGGGAGAGTCATAAATCCGTTGTAACAGCTAATGCTGAAGAATATCCGTGGGGATGGGTTGCTTTTAGAGTATCCCTTTATTTGGAGCGGAGGTCTTGGTTGTGGGAGCGCTCTAAAGCCGAACATCATCTCTTTGGGGGACGAGAGGAAGGGAACTGGGGCACGTCTGCGTGTTTTGACGTGTCTGACGTTAGAGGATAAGTCTGTCTGCGTTTACGCAGGCTTTACACGCTGTTTGCTCGGGAAACAAGAGGCTCTACGCTTGGGCACCCTGCTTGGATCTGTTGTACGTGGGGAGGAGGCTGCCTGTGGCCAAGCCAAACAGGGCTGCCTGCGCTCTTCAGCCAGCTAGCCAGCAGGTCTGCCGTGCTTTTATCGAGGAAAAAAGCAGCGGGGAAGCCTGGGTGTTTTCAGGGACATTTCAGCTTAGAGATGTTGTTGATTTTCATGAGCTAACCATCTATTAAACCTGTATGCTTCACCAGCAGTGAGTTTTCTGAGACTCAGTGTTACATCGGAGACGCCTCGGACCTGAAAGTTCTGACGTTTGCCAAGGATGCCCCTGAGATTTCGTGTTTAACCCTTACGGCACAGAGTGTCAGGGGTGAGTGCCGTGTCTTGTCCCGCACCACAGCAGTGAGGCAGAGTGTCCTTCTGACAAATTACCTTCCCAGCCCTCTCTTACAGGTTGTTTTTTTCTCTTTGCAAAGCGTGGAGAGACAAAGTCCATTTGTAAATGATGCGAAGCAGGTTTTCCCTGTCAGAGGCTTGCCCGGCACTGGGGCGGGCATTGCAGCCGAACTGAAGTGGGAAAGCACTGGAGGAAGGACTCTGAAATCCAAATGGTTTCTCTTCCTGCTTCTCTCTGTTTTCAGGAGAGGTTTCCAGTCGAGTCAGCCCTAAATCCTTGCTTGTGCAGCGTTGGCTGAGGCTCGCTGGTGTTGGTCCCGCGTGCAGGTAGGGGCTTGTCCCAGCAGCCGGCTTGGGGAGCTGCTGGATGGGTTGGAGGGGGAGATATCGCTGTGATCTACAGAGGCAGCAGGCGCCTGGGCTGCGGGCATCCCGCCGGCAGGCAGGGGCTGCAGCCCGGATTTCAGACTTTTTCCCTTAAAAACCGATTGTTACTAATCCGTGCCCATCCTGACTGCAGCCAGTGGCAGATTAATCGCCTTTAAATAGAAGTGGATTGTATCTTTTTGTGGAAATCTCAGTACAACGCTTCCCATATGCTTGTTCGGGTTTTGTTTGTGATTTGGTAGGTTTAGTGAAGGGGAAAAGAGGAAGGAAAAAAAAAATAAAAAATCTGAGCTGTTTGTCACGCGGAGCTTGTGGTTTGGGAGAGCCGTGCTGAACCAGCTTGTGATGTGCTGCACGTGAACCTGCTTGCTGTGTGAGCTGGGAGAACACCTCCCGGCCACGCGCCTGCCTTCTCCTGGGCGTTTCTGTCCTGGAACTGAGTTGTCATAGAAATCCTTTTTCCTTGGACCAAGGCAGAGTCATGACCCCAAGAGGTCTGGCGTTCACGCTTCCCTCCCCCAACTTCAGGCACGTGAGCTTTTGGCCTCAAAATAAAGCCAATTTTAAAGTGATTTTTTAATGATTTCTTATGCCTAAAAGTGAATGCAGAGATTTCACTGGCTTTTATTACATCCAATTATTCTGAACATGCAAAACCGCAGTTTACTGGGAAGCGTAGCACGCAGCACTTGTGCAGACAGGTTTCTGTAACCCAGCGGTGGGGCTGCTCCGGGGGGAGGATTTCAAATGTTCCGCCGCTGTTCTGCCGGCAGCGGTCTCTGCAGCTTACTCCAAGGGGCATTTCCCAGTTATGCAGCTGGTATAAATATTTCTCTAAGGCTGCAGAGCCCTTAACTTAACGATACGTTGTTTTCCGGGGTGATGGGACAATGAAGTGAATAAACTGATTTCCACTGAATCCGTGAAAGATACAGTAGGAAAAATAGGTTTTAATCTCTGAGTCAGGAGAGGTTGGTGGCGTAAGAAGCATCCAGGCTGTTATTAGCAGCACTTTGCAGTTTCTTTCTCTGGCAGCGCAGACAGGAGTTACAAAAGTGTTTTTTGTCTGAACTGAGTGTTTCCAGGTTGCCGTGCAGCGGAGAAAGCAAAGCGGAGATGCGCTGGTCCCTGCGTAACCAGGCGTGGAGTGGCAAGGGGGGCTGAACATCCACACTTCGGCCACCAGCGAACGGTCTTCGTATTGTGCGGAAGGTTAACGGAAATTAAATAATCTTCCTGTGCAAACACGAGCGCGAGAGGTCTGCTCGGTTTCTGCATTACAGGCCTGGATTGTTTTGAAATGTTGGTAGAAATAGTAGCAATTAGCAGCCTCAACCAGGGAGCTGCTTTGCAGCCACTTATAGTTGGGTTTCCTACCTGTTTCTGGTGATGTACTGCTGCTCTATCAGAAGAATGCCCATGTTTAAATGAGTTTCTGTGCATTTTTTTTTTTTTTTCCTGCTAGTTACACCAATACCTACCCTGTTTCACCAATATGTCCGTGGTCATGGAATGCCACAGGAGCGCAGCACTCTGTGCCTCGGACCGCTGTGCGTTGGAGGGGGTGATGCTCTGCCATGACTTTCTGCTCTCCCTGGGACCGGGGTGCGCTGAACTACTGCCCCCAAGTTGCAAATGCTGGGGGTTTGCTTCCCCCCCGTGGGAGGGAATAGGCTGCGGGGAGCCCTGAGCAGATGTACGAACAGGACTCCCGCTTTCTAATTGGGGAAATGCCTCCTGGATGTGTTGCTTTGCAGTCCATCTGCTACGCTACGCGTTTCTCTTGCCTTGCTCTTTTCTCAAGAGATCAGGATGGAAATGTTTATCCTTGTCGTCTCGCCGGGAAAACTGGGGAACGGATACAGAGCCCGGTGGCGTTCACCTGGCAGTGTCAGCGTAAGCTGTGAGGTGCTGCTGGGCTGGCACCGTGGTCGGGTGGCCAGGGCAGCCGGGATGGAGGTGTTCAGGGGTGGTTGACAGCAGCTGTCTTGCTGCGGCGTCCTTTGGTTCTTGGTTGGGTCCCGGAGCTTCTTTGTGTGGCATCTCCAAACCACCATGTTTATCAGCTCCAGGTCTCCTGGTGTGCTGGAGGGTGCCTGGAGATGCGGGGTTTGTGCTGCAAGGGTGCAGTGTTTACTTCTGGCTGTGTTGGGTTGGTTTTTGGGTGCAATCTGCAGCACAGAAGCCTGGATTTGTAATTTTATTGAGGTATGTCGGCCAAAAAGTGTTTCCGAGCTCCTGGCTCTTCGAGTACAGCATAGTGGTGGAGCGCAGAGGAGAAGCTCCTCAAGGTGTCTGCCAGCTTCAGAAGTGAACCTGAGATCTGTGTCCAGCTTCCTGCAGAGCGCCTCGTGGCAGTGTTGCTGTACGGTCTCTGTACCTCGCATCCAGGGACTCAAAGAAAACCCCACACCACAAATAATTGAACTCTCTTCCATGGCAGTCTGTGACTTTTCCTTTTCAAACTTCATACCTTTCTTCTTTTCTCCCCGAATCCTTCATAACGGAGGACAAGCCGGGAGCATCCCCGGCTTGGACCTCCACTCAAAACACAGACGTGGACAGTAAAACTTCCTTGCAAAACTTTAGCTGTTGAAGCTCAACTAATCATTGAGAAAGGAAAAAAAAAAAAAACCCCAAAACCCTGAGAAGATCGCACAGCAGCAGCAGTAGATTTTCCTGTAAATGCTGTTCAAATTAGAAAATGTTTCCCAGTTGGCGAGCGGTGACCAAGCAGCGAGCGATAACCTGGCAAAGGGCTCGGCGTGTCTGCCGATGCCTCCTGTTGCCAGGGCTGAAGCTCCCAGCACGTTTCTGGTTGAACGCTCGGTGCCGCTTTCCCGAGGGAAGGGTGACTCAGACGGCTGCTCCCGAGCCGTGCTGGCGTTGGCATCCTCGCTTGCTCCGGCGGGGAATTCTCTGAAGCGCGTGGTCAGAGACTTGGGGGTGCAGACGCGGCCCGTAACGTACCTCCCCAAATTGTACTTATTGTGGGGGGCGTACCTGGGGTGAAGCCCCAAGGTGAGGGGTGTGCTGGAGCAGGAAAGACGAGAAGGTGCGAGTCGTCGAATGCCGCTCACCTTGTCCTTCTCCGAGGCTGTCACGGGGAGGTGGCTGCGGCCGTCGGTCGGGGACAAGGCCGAGCCCTGCGCTGACCTACGTTTCCCCCAGAAAGCAGAACAGCCCAAAAGTGGTGAGATGGGAAACTTCACGTTTAGGATGTGGAGTGAAGTGTGCAACTTAGTGAGGCTTGTCGCAAGCAAATGATTCTGAGATCACAGGAGAAGGATCTCTGGGAAGACGGATCGAGCATGTTTCAGGAGGTCATTTTTCTGGCTGTGACTTCAATTGTATTTGGATGTTTCCGGGAAGGTGCCGAGCGATGGGGAACGTTGGGCAGTGTTGGCTCTCCCAGCCTAGGAGAGAAGCCTCAGGTTGGTGTTTGCGTCGCGTCCTGTGGAGTTTTTGGTGGATGAGCGGGTTTGGAGAGCGGCGCGCTAGCCTGGGCGTTTGTTGCACCCTCGTGAAGCGGGATGCTCCTAGCCGGGACGTAACCTAACAGGGTCCCACACGTGTCCCACCCGCTCCGCTCGCTTGAGCCGAAGCAGGTGTTTGCTCTGGGCTCACGGTTGGGCTGCCGGGTTCTCCCTGACCTCCCTGTCGCCGCTCGAGCTGTAAGGCATGCTGAAATACCGCGGAATGTCGTTGGTTTTTATACCGTAAGCTTTCTTGCAGTGGTTGAAAAGTGGGAGCATCTTTCTCTTGGGTGGTGCTGGCACGCTGAGCAGCCTCGTGTCGCTCGAGTCTTCCCTCGGAACTGGGAAGCGCGTCTTTACATCGTGATTTGCTCTTTTATTGCGCTGCAACGTGTAGCCGATCTGTCAGGCTGCAGAATGTGAGCTGGTAAAATTTAGACTGTAGGATTTTTATACCGAAGGCCTTTTGAAGTAACTGCTGCTGGTAAATGCTCTTGTCAAGCTCTGGAGGTTCAGGTTTGTGGTATGAGAGTAGCCAAAGCAGCTTTTCCAGTTAAAAAAAAAATATAAATAAATGCTGCAGGTAATATTTTAACAACAAGAGGATCTTTGAAGGCGTTTGCCAAAGCTGGCGTTCTGCAAACTGCTGTGGTGTGGGAGCTTTGCTGTGCTGGTGGGTAGGGTGCTGATCCAAAATGTCTATTACGGTGTCCCACGTGCCGTCGGAATAAAAACAGCGACTGCGGCTGTATTCAGAGCTGCATCTTCTGACAGCCTGGACAAATCCGTTCGGGAACGGGGACACGTGTGTCCAGAGCAGGTTTGACAGCGCAAACAGGGACCTGCTGGCATCATGATACAGTGTTTTTGTGCTTTCAGAGCAAGAAATCTCCTTTCTGTGTCTATGAGCAGCCCTGTTCTTGCCACAAGAGTGCCTTTGGGATTAAGCCATGACATCTGTCCCCGTAGTTCACGGCCTTTTTTTGTCCGGAGCTGCGTGCCGGGGCTGTGCCGCCCTGGCAGGGCGCTGGAGCCTGCGCCTCGGGTAACGGCTCAGGGCTTGCGTGGCGTTTGCCCCAGTGCTCTGAGGATCCTGCTGCTGTGCGCTGGGTTCACCTTCCCCTTGCCGAATGGGTGCTTTAATCCAGCTCTCTCTGCTTTATAACACCTGCAGGTATTTTATATTTTTTCCCCTCGTGTTACAGAGCCTCTCTCACAGGCTGTGGGCACGGCAGTCGCCTTCCATCTCTCCCGTGCACAGCTCTAATTTTGCATCTCTGAAGGCAAATCCCATGGATTAGCTTCGTGAGGGAGTGCCAAAAAAAAAAAATCCCAGATCCTCAGCAGCACCCACCTCTGCGTGCTCTACGTCCACATTTAACCTCCCTCCAGCTTTTCTGCAGCCTGCCCACGTGAAAGCTGAGAATCAGAAAATCTGCCTGGCTGATGTTACGCAATAGTTGAGCTGCTGGCGGTGAATAAGCAGATCCTTTTGACCACGAGTGCTTCTGAAGGACACCTCTGATTTTTTTTCTTACATTGCTTGCTTCTTGGCTCCGGGCTGGGTCAGGTGCCTGCCTCACGTGTGGGTGCTGATTGAGAGGAATTGATTTCCCATGCAGATTGGCACGGGAAGGCGGCTTAAGGAACAAAACCCTGCACCAAACCAGAGAGCAAGACTGTTTAATATGACTTAAATTGATTCAGTGAAGTCACCTTGGAGACCTTTGTTTTGTGTAGAAGAGAAAATTGTTCTAGCAGTTCTCTCAAGGTGGGAAGCAATCCCTCCTGGGAATGCGTCAGTACGTGCTGCATCACGAGGAGGATGACTTTGGAAATGAAAATCAGCGCTTGATTGCATTTGGAGCCAGTTCACCCCCCCCAAACGAGTGTAACCATGGCGTACGCAGGGTTTGAACCTGATGTGTGGTGCTGCCAGTCCTGGGAGGCACCAGGAGGCTTTTGTTTCTGCGTGGCCTCCGTGTCTGCACGTCGAGCTCGGATGTGGCACTGGGTTACATTTGTTCTGCAAAACAGCGTCGGGGCTGAGGAGGTGAGAGGAGTCCTTGGGCTGCAGTAGTTAGGGAGTGGGATTTGGGGATTTGAGTTCACGTTCAGCCAGAGTGGCTTCCTTCTGCCTAACACACGACCCCAGCGAGGAGGTTGGGAGTCCGTACTTCTGCGTCGCTGCCCGTTCTCCGCTGGTAGGAACCGCTCCGTCCCACGATGAACTCCATCACTCACACTTTCTGAGAGCACCTCCAGACCTCGCTGTAAAACCTCGCCTACGAGACCTGGAGACTCCTACGTTGTGATGTTTTCCTTGTGCAGCCGAGGTTTCGCTCTCCCACTGCGTCGGCGTGCGGAGCGGGGCCTGGGTGTAGGAAGCCCGTGGCCAGCACGTGGTGGCTTTTACAGACCATCTCGATAACCAGAGAGGCTCGCCGTGCCCCTGCGTGTGTGACGCCACGGGGCTGTCACCGTCCGCAAGGCCGCGGAGAAGGAAGCAGCGTGCAGACTGTCTTGAACCTTTTGGGAATAAGGTTTGGGAATGCTCCTGAGGCTCGTGGGGGTGGGGATGCAGCAGAGCTGGACAGGATGGGAAAGAAGACGGGCAAAATAAAAGTAAAAGATGAAGTGAAGTGAAATACGGGTGATAAAAGATGGAAAAATGGAATTTTGGATTCGTCCTGCCAAAAGGTCCTGGCTTCCAGGTGCTGCTCAGCCCCTCCTGGGGGCTGAGGGAGGGGTGTGGGGGCTACAGCCTCTGGACCCCCGGCTGGAGAACACGCAGCTGCGGGGTGGGGGAGGCTGGAGGCGGCTGTGTGTGCCCCGGTGCTGGCCGGGGGGGGATGAAGTGACTTCAGTTGCTTCTGAAAACACTGTGGTAAGCCATGGTTTAAGAAGTGGCTGTCAGCTTCTCCGTGGGTCTCCCACAGCGGACGTGCTCTGAAAAGACAAAGCATCTCTCCACGTGCGAGAAGGTAGCGCTCGGTCGGCGCGATACCTGCCGCCGCCTCGGTGAGCGGGCAGCGAGGGACCAGCCGCTCTCCTGGGGCTGCGACAGCCTCAATGGGGAGAGAGGAAGACCAATAAATAAATAAATAAACAAAGTGATCATTTCAGCTTTTAAAATGGAAAGCCTTTTCAGCTAAAAGCCTGAGGAGAGCTGAGAACATCCGAAGATGTGGAAATACTCTTTCATCAGAGGGAGAGCTCTCGGGGTGATGGAGAGGTGATGGTTTCGAAGCGACCAGCTGCGCCTCGGCCCTGGCTGGCACCTGCGGAACCGCGGCGTGGGGTGGGGCTGTGCTCCGCTCTCAGGCTGAGGGGCTCTGGCCCCGGGCTGCGGCTCTGAGCAGTGGGGGGGTGGTGGTGAAGGCTGCTGCGGCGGGGTGGGCTCTCCCTGGTGTGCCCAGCTGGGGTGGAAGGGGGATATTTGAAGGGAGAAGGTATGAGGAGCCACAACGTGCTGGCTGCTGGAGGTGGGCTAGGAGAGAGAGGGAGGAAAGCAGCAATGCAAGTGGGGCCAGTTGGTAATTTTACTTTTAGGACAGCCAGAAAGCTGCGCAGCAGGGTGCGAAACCAGTGCTGGTGCCACGGGCGGTGTTTGTACAAGGGAACAAGCTCCATCCAAACACTGCAGCCCCGTTCTTGTTTTTCTCTTTGAGGAGCTTGTCCAGCTTTGGTGGCTTCGACGGGCTTGTTGCCTCCTCGGGATGTCTCCGTGGGTCTGTGCTGCGCAAGGAGGGGGTGTCGATGGTGTTTTGGGGACAGGCTGGGTGCAGGGGACTGACGCTTCCTCTCCTCTCTGTTCCCACGCAGGACGCAGGCGGAAATGGCCCACACGTGTCGCGGGACCATCAACCTGTCCACGGCTCATATCGACACGGAGGACTCCTGTAACATCGTGCTTTCCAACGGGGGAAGGACGTACCACCTGAAGGCGAACTCGGAGGTGGAGAGGCAGCGGTGGGTCACGGCCCTGGAGCTGGCCAAGGCGAAAGCCATCCGCATGAGGAACAACCAGTCAGGTAGGGTGGCTGTTAGCGTGCGAACGTGCAGCTGGATCCTCCTTAAACCCTCCGTGTAAATCTGCTCTTCTGTGCTTGCTAAATTGTGCAGAAACCCTGGCAGATTCTGTTTCATGTGCAATTGAAAACAGCTGGCGGTTTCACCGGGACGCAAAGGCGTGCACTGTGTGCACCACCCCTCATCTCGTCTGGACGCGGAGCGTTGAGCAGGTCTTTAAAGCCCCTGGTAGCGAGGAAATTGTGGAGAGCCAGTAAAAATGATCTCATAACACTTCTGGAAGGGTGTGAGGACGTACGTGCCGTTCTGCTGGAGACTTTGGGTTGGTCCCTGCGGACGGGGAGTGCCGTAAGGGACACTGCAGCGAACAGAGGTTCGCAACGAGGTCTGAGAGCCGTGCCTTGCTTACTTTTGGTTCAGGATAGTTCAGTAGATGAAGGACACACGTATTGAGTTGAGCTGTCTCTCTGCGTGCGCGTTTCCCCTTCTCCCCGCTGCGATGCTGCGCTGTGGTATTTGTTGGTGTACGTGTGGGACGGCTGCGTTGTGTAAAGCCGTTGGAGCCCCGTGCCAGTTCCGCAGCTCCTCCCGGGAGGGTCGTTTTTCCTGCGCCGTTGTGTGATGGATGGGTTAGTTGCTTAACAGAATATTTTAGAAATATTTCAATCCCTAACCCTTCTGGGATTAGCTTTTGGTTTTCTTCCACAAACAAGCACGGCTTCAAGTTGCAGAATACAAACTCCGTGGATGTATTAAAAAGCCAGCCACCCCCTCTATCCTAAAATAAAACCTCTCTCAGATCCTGAATGCTGGGAATCAGACCTTATACAGGAGAAGAAAATGTAACAAACGCCTGCTTTTGTAACGCTCTGCTTGAAATGAAAACGTAGCTTCATAAACTGTCTCCGGGGGAACCGCTGCTGCGCGCGCACCGGAACCACAGCGCGCTGCGGGTGGCTGCGGGGCGCAGCTCCCCGTCTGAGCGGCGGTCGGGGCCGTGTGGACGAAAACACACGGTCAACGTAAAATCAGCGTCGCCCCGGTTTTGGAAGGCAGTGTGGTGATGGTTTTGTCTGTGTATCGGCGGGACGGTCGTGTGGGATGCTGGCTGCCGGGGCCAGAGCTGGTGTCAGTGTCGGGTTTTGTAGAGAGCAGCAGAACGCCAGAGCCGCGGCGGTTTGATTTGCAGGAGAATAAGCCCTCAGTCCTGGACAAACGTGGTCTGACTTCTGTATAATTAGCTGTCCCACAGGGTCAGGCAGAAGTTGGTTAGTGTGTGAGCCACTCACCTGTTTCCCGTAATTAAGCACGCTGTGTTCGGGGGCGCCAGTGTCTGAGTTAATTACGTAAGGGATCGTGAACCCCCTGTCCCTTCACATTGCAGCTCTGGAGCGTGTGAAATGCCGACGGAGAGCAGAGGTCGGTGCGCGCGTTCGCCTTGGCGTTTCTGAACGGCGGGCCGCGGGTGATGCGAGGGCAGGTGTCGGCCCGGGGCTGCGGGGGGGGGATGTCGGTGACCTGCCCCTGGAGTCACACGCGGTTATTTTGGTTTTACACAGAAATAGCAAACACGGAGACTTCCTGTCTCAAGGCTCCGGACACGCTGACTTCCTCACTTCAGCAAGCTCCGGCCGTAGTTCCAGGGTGAGGACGGTGTGGCAGCAGTGCTGGTTTTGGGTGCGGACGCTCGTTTCTGTGCTGCCTTGCAGTTGTGCTGACTCAGCTTTTCCGGGCAATGCTGTGATCCAGGCCAGGGAGCTGACAAGAGGGAAAAACCAAACCAAACTCTTTGTTTTTCCAGGCTTTTCCGGTCTGGACCGAGGGGATAAGACACTGTAAGTGGGCACTGATGCTGGTGCTGTGGAGTTAGAGTGCTGTGGGCACTCCTGGTGCTGTGGAGTTAGAGCTGAGGACATTGGTGAACCACTTTACACTTTAATGTTCCCCTGGCTGGTGGTGTTTTGGCCCGTCTCTGGGTGCGGCGAGGAGCACCCAGGAGAGGGAAGGGGGTGTCCTTCCTCCCTGGTGCTGCGAGGCCCTTTGGAGTCCACCTCTCCGTGCATCCGGAAAGGAGCGATGTGTTTGTGTGAAATTAATTAATTCAAAAAAAAATAGCAAAATAGCTTGGCCTCTTTTTGCAAATGTTTTAAAGATGAGCCACGCTTCAGTCACTCAATAAAATAAAACAAAACGTGCCCGCGTGCAGGCTGGGGCTCTCCGTTTGCTGTGTTTCTGCAGAAATCAGGGGTCCCTCATGACTTTCGTGGGGTTTGAGAGCGAGCGTAGGACTGACAAACTGGGTTAACTCTGCAAATATCTTGACTACTGGGAGCCTGTTTTGGAGTGGATGAAGAGTCTCTTCTCCCAGTAGTTCTTTTGAAATAAACAGACACGAGAGCGTTTTCAGCTTGGCCGCTGGCTCGCTCGAGCGGTACCCTGAGAGACGCCGTTTTCACAGGACTGCTTTTCAGCTCTGTTTTTAAGAAACAGCAAAACCTGTACCCAAAGCACGAGATGGGAGACTTTGCTGTTCCCTCTCGTGTGCACCTGAAGGAGCTCTGATTTCCGCTCTCCCCAGCGCGGAGCTGGGACTATTTTTGGTAACAAGCTGATAGATGTCACCGGAGAGAGCTCGCTGTCCTCGTCCCGCTGCACTGATGGGAAACCTGCCTGGCGATACCGGGTGGATTAGCAGGAGAAAGTGAGAGCAGAACTGAGCTGCTGTCTGACCTCTCCCCTCAAGCACCACGTGGTTGATTCCTCTGAAACAGCCGCGCAGAGGGGTGTTGGGGCAGAGGGGTCCCAGACTTCAGCTTTGCAGAGCGGTGCTGGCAAAGAAACACTTTTATCTGCTCTCTCTTCTCTTTGCAGTCGTGGCTCGGAGGATGTGAACTGAAAAGTATTTGACTGTGGTTGATGTGTGTTGTTATGGCAGTAAAAATATCCTTTCTTTTTAGAGGACTGTCATGAGATACAGGAATGAAGGATGTGAGCAGTGAATGTATCAGAATTATTTTCTTGGCTATGTGGTGAGTGGGTCTTTGGAAAAGGCTGTGAGGCGAGGGTAGAAATCTGTCGCTGGTGTTTTAAACACTGGGTACTGTGTGAGAAAACTCCCCCAAATGAACTTGGGCTGCTTGGTGAGCGATTAGAGAGGTGAGGGAGGTGGTGACTTCTTCTTTGGACCCCCTGCTCGGGGTTTCCTGGGGGGAGAGTGAATGAAACCCACGCTGTAATTCGGATTGTCACCTGGACCAGTGCGGTTTTCGGACCGACTGAAGGTGTGTTTGGTGTTCCTGGGACTAAAAAAAAGCAGGAGTTACCTGGTCAGTCCTCACATCTGTGCCAAGACCAACTCACCTCCCAACCTCTCCCAAAGGCGTGCGGTGCCTCGTGCCGAGGCTGGGGCTCCAGAGATGTGCAAAGGGTTGTGAAACATTAACTTCTTGTTAAAGACAGGTGGGTAAGTGGTCTGAAGGCCTGTGTGGTGTGTTCTAGGAAATTCAAGCATCAGGAAGGAAAACAAAAAAATATATTTCCCGTTTTTGGTGCTTTTAAAGTGTGTCTGATCAGCCTGGGAATTTTTCTCAACTTGGCAGGCCCTGAGCTGGGAGTCCCAGGGGGTGAATTCGGGTTGTCTGAACGCCTGCAGCCGGTGGGATCCCGGTGGGTCCGGCTGAAACGGGCTCTGAACGCTCCCACATGTACAGCCTCAGCTGCTCCCTTCCGCAGGCTGCTGCCTGGCAGTGCAAACGTGAGGAGGACAGGGGAAATCTTTAGGATTTTCCTGTGTTTCACAAGCCAGGAAACTCCCCCTCCACCCTGTTTTTTTTTTTCCCTTTTTGCTGATCAGTTTTGAATTCTCTTGTTATTGTTTTCCACTTCACTTGCACCTTGGGATAGAGTTAGGCGAGAAATACGCTTACCTCCTGGATTTGGTCCTGATTTTTCCCGTGTTTTCCCCGTGCAATTATTCTGCAGCAGATGTAATCCGTGATAATCATTTCCAGCGAAGGAACGCGGTGCTTACGTAACGCCGCAAATTCAGCGTCGCAGCAGGAGCTCGGCGGAGGCTGCGGTATGTAGGCCGCCGTCGCTGCGGCGGTGTCCATGGAAGAGGGCTTAGCAGCGGGTAAAAACCAGGGAGAGATGGGGGGCAAAACGCTCCAAGGTGATTGTGTAATTTAAAACAAGCCCACAGCGGGGGCGCGGCGGTGTTGGGTAAGCAGCGCGCGTTAGCGTTGCAAACATGCGGTGCGCAAGCGGAGCGCAGGAGTGGGATGGAAAGCGGCGTCCCAGCTGACGGCGCGCTCCCGAGGGGACGTGCTCTTCCACCTGCCGGGCAGTGCAGGCACGTCCCTGCCGCGGTGGGTGCTGCCCGGGGCACTGGCTGCCCTCCGGCTGGAAAACCGCTGCCGCGTGAACGCTGACACTCTGCTGAGACCCCCCCTGCAGCACTGCGTCCAGCTCTGGAGCCCCCAACATCAGAAGGATGTGGAGCTGTTGGAGAGGGTCCAGAGGAGGCCATGCAGATGCTGAGAGGGCTGGAGCAGCTCTGCTGTGAGGCCAGGCTGGGAGAGCTGGGGCTGTTCAGCCTGGAGAAGAGGAGGCTCCGGGGAGAGCTGAGAGCGGCTCCCAGTGCCCAGAGGGGGCTGAGGGGAAGGTGGGGAGAGACTCTTCAGCAGGGCCTGGGGTGACAGGACGAGGGGTGATGGTTTCAGAACAGAAGGAGGTAGATTCAGACTGGATATTAGGAGAAGTTTTTTTCCACTGAGGGTGGTGGGACACTGTCCCAGGTTGCCCAGAGAGGCGGTGGATGCCCCATCCCTGGAAACATTCCAGGCCAGGTTGGCCGGGGCTCTGAGCAACCTGATCTGGTTGGAGATGTCCCTGCTCCTTGCAGGGGGGTTGGACTGGGTGGGCTTTGAAGATCCCTTCCAACCCAAACCATTCTGTGGCTCCATGATTCTCAGGGAGGCAGTAGCTTCACTTGGCGTTGATGTTTTTGTCCTTTTGAACGAGGAGCTGTCAGCGGCTGGTTTGCGGACTGCTGTGCGCCGGGTCCTCGGAGCAGTTTGGTGGTGGTGGGAAGCAGAGGGCTGCTTCTGCTGCTTGTGCTGTGGTAGAGACTGTTGTAGTGATGCCTGCCTCTGTCAGCATTTGCAAGAGAAACAAACGAGTTGAACCCGCGTCCGGGTTGCTGGGAGGTGACGACGGTGTGGCCCCTGGAGCCAGCCCACCTCCCGCGCTGTGGCTGCGGTCCAGAAGCACCAGCAGAAGCAGATCCCCGGCCTTCAGCAGCCTCTTTCTACAGCAGGGACTTCCCCGGGAGGCTGCCAGCCCCCATGCCCTGAGCGGAGCAGGACACGAGGGCTCGCGGGCGGCTGGGCCTGGCCGCTGCCCGGATCCCCCCCCCTCCAGACCTCACGGCAGCGCTGGGGATGCAGCGCTGGTCCTGCTCCCTGCGGATGCGAGGGCGCTTTGGGCAGCTGCCTTCCCGCACAGCCCGGTCCTTCCTCTCGCTGCCCCCTCTCCCTTCCTCAAAGGCTGCAGGAAGGAGCTGACGCTGTCTCTCTTCTGTCCCCAGCCCAGGTTTGGTGTCCTTCCGCTCATACCAGGGTACGGGGCTGCTCTGGACGGACGGGGAGGGATTTGCCTGTGTAAATTCTTGTTCAGTTTCTTTTCCCCCCACTTTTTCTTCTCCTGATGTGTAAACTCACAGTAAGTTCTTGCCTTGTCCCTTTGTGTCCTTTGTCCATCCAGGATAGTGTG
>WHYT01017053.1:77271-95314 GCA_009806455.1 Tetrax tetrax
TGTGGTTTTTTGTGTTTTTTTTTTTTTTGTTTTTTTTTTTTTTTTTTTTTTTTTTTTGTAACTGGCCTGGAAAAAAGCTGTTGGAGGAAAATCAGTTAATGAGTCATTAGATGAGAGCTGATCCTTTCAAAAGTCTGAAGGCATGTTTTTGGTGGCCGGGCAGCGGTGTAGGTGGCAGAGCTGTTTTACGCTAAGGAGTGAACTGGAGGGAAACTCTTCTGCCGTGTGTTTTGTGTCTGATGAAGCAAGTCAGCTTCTGCTCCCCACCCGCGGAACGGAGAATTGGATCTGAGCTTGAGGTGGGGTACGAACCGCCCGTGCCACCCCGCAGGGCATGGCGAGTCCCTCTGGGGTTCTTCCTGCGGCTGAATTAATTTGTATTTTTCTCAGGTTGGGTGCGACGGTTTCATTTGTTGTTCAGGGGCCGGTGAGCTGGTAGGAGTCACAGCTTGGGACGGCCGATGGCGTCGGTGTACCTGGAGAGCTCCGTAGGGCTTTCCATCCCCGTGGGACAAGGTAACGGGGACATCTGTGGTCATGTGGTACCCTGGAGAAGGTTCCATCCAGCGCTGCCAAACGGTCCGTCACCCCTTCGGCTCAGCCCTGAGGCGATGAGAAACTCCACAGAAACAACGCTTACTTGCGCCTGGTTTTCCGAAATCCCCCGCGGAGGGCTGTGGTGGCCCTTCGTTCTGCAGCAGCGGCTCAGGGACGCTGGGATTTGGGGCACCTCAGGCGGGTTGGCGGCGGTTTGCTGCGCGCTCTGAGCCGAGGCGATGCAGCGGGAGCAGGTTGCCCTCTCCTGGCGCGCTCCTTCCGTGAAGCCGTGACTCGTGGTGCTCAGCAGGATTTGCCGTGAAGCTCCTCAGCTCTTGCGTAAGAGATGTCTCTGCAGAGAGCCTGGCGATGAAGGTGGACCAGTTGGAGAGGGTCCAGAGGAGGCCACGCAGATGCTGAGAGGGCTGGGAGAGCTGGGGCTGTTCAGCCTGGAGAAGAGGAGGCTCCGGGGAGAGCTGAGAGCGGCTCCCAGTGCCCAAAGGGGGCTGCAGGGAAGGTGGGAGAGACTCTTCAGCAGGGCCTGGGGTGACAGGACGAGGGGTGATGGTTTTGAACTGGAAGAGGGTGAGTTTAGATCAGATAGAAGGAAGAAAGTCTTTACTGTGGGGGTGGTGAGGCACTGTCCCAGGTTGCCCAGAGAGGCGGTGGATGCCCCATCCCTGGAAACATCCAAGGCCAGGATGGACGGGGCGTTGTGACCTGGTTTGGTGGAAGATGTCCCTGCCCAGGGCAGGGGGTTGCACTGGATGATCTTTAAGGTCCCTTCCAGCCCAAACCATTCTGTGATTCTGTGCTAAGATACTTGCTTGTACATGACTTTGCAACTGAGCTTTCAAGGATGACTTACAAGAGAGGGATTTAGCAGCCAAACCCTGCTCAAACACTCTCTGTCAGCTGGGCTGGTGGGGAGGAGCAGCTCCTCCTCTCCTCAGTATTTCAGCTCTTTTCCCAGGCCCAGGCATGCTCGCAGCGCACGGAGCCTCCTGGGGACCCCGAAACATCGAGGCACTGGGATGGAAGCAGCTCATCCAGCAGCCTGTGCTGGCATCTCGCGGTGCTTTGTGCTCTTGCAGCGCCGCGTCTCCTCCCAGCGCTGAAACCGGCTTTGATGCTGGGAGATTCTCCTTTGGGGCGTTTCCCCCGATCCAGCCTGGGAAATTTCTAATTCTTGTTGACTTTAGGAGTCTTCAAGTTAAAATTGGCGTGCAAGGAAGCGAAGGTCAGCTTCAAGAGAATGGAATGCCACTTCTGTGCTGCTCAGCTTTTTATCTTATTTGGAGAAAACCTTCCTTTTGCAGTAACTTGTAGCCCTCTCCCTCGACGAGAGATGGGATGCGTGGCGTGGGAGGCAGCGGAGTGGCGTCTGCTGGGGGTCTCAGCCCCGAGGGGCTGAGCACGTTGCATCCCCCACCCCTCAGGAAGGATCCAGGCTCCCCCGGGTTGGGAAGGGAGTGAGGGGCGGCAGGGATTGGGGCTTTAGCCAAGGCGATCGTGGGGCTGTTGTCCTCGGTGTTGCTTGACCGTGAACACAGCGAAAACCCAGCGCGGCTTGATGCTGAGGAATGGAGACTGGATTTGTGAGCTGGTGCGCGGAGCAAGCGGCCCCAGGGACGCGCACCCCGACGCGCGCGCTTGATAAACCTGCGGCGGGAGGCTCGGCGCCTGTGGACGTTCCTGGAGGACGCGTTGGGAAGGGTGGGGTTGGTCCTGCTCCTGTGTCTTTACTTCAGGGGTTTGGTTTTTGCGGTGTGAGTGTTTCCTGCAGGCAGCCTCACGGGAGGTAACAGCCCGCGTTGTAGTTAAAACACAAACTCCCGAAGCGGCCGGGATTGCGAGACGCCAGCTCGGCCGGTGGATCCGCCTGCCGGTGAACCGGCCCCCGGTGGGCACAGGACCCTGGCACCGGGAAGGGTTTCTTTGTCGTGCTGCCCGTTCCTCTGCTAGGCACCACCAGCTGCTTGCACAGATTCGTTACCTCTGCGATTAAACATCAGTATTCTATGATGGGTGCTGGAGAAACTCCCCGGGTCTTCATCCAGCACGTGCTTTGCCGCAGTCGCAGTGGGACCAGTTAACAGACTGGTCTGTTGGAGGTCAGAATGAGCGCAGGCGTTCCTGCAGGAAACCCCTCGGTAAGGACCAGCGTTTCTCCCGTGAAACGGCGGTGAAGCCGCGTGCGCTGCGCGGCGCCGTGCTGCGAACGAAGGAACGAAGGCGTTGCAGAGCGCGCGCGCCGGCGAGGCGTTGCTGTCCTTGCCTGGGGCGCCGCCGCAGAGGCGAGACGCGAGGTATTTCCCCTACCGCCGTTGCAAATACTCTAAGATTGTTCAGCTGCATTTGGGATGGGGCAAAAAAGAAACACAAAATGAAACTGCAAGGGATTTCACGGATGGAGGTGGAAGGAGTTTAAAGTAGTCACTTAAAAAAAGCACTTCGCGGTTGTGGTCACAAAGGCTCGGTGACACAGTAGACATCTGCTTGGAGCAGTGGAAATAGATGCTCCCAGTGTACCAAGGACTTTCAGGAGCGTGCTGGGAATGAGTGGGATGTGTGTTCCTGTCATCTGGAGCCCTCCCTGGCTTTTCTGCCGCGTCTACGTTGATTTGAGGTTTTTTTAGCAGTTTTATGGTCACAGAGAGCAAGGATGTGGGCAGGTGAGATGGAGAGGGGTGATGTGTGAGATGGAGGTGAGCAGCGCAGTGAGGGTCCAGGACCCAGGTGGGACGCCGCACCGCGTAACTCTTGGTTACCCGTGGAGCCTTGCAGTCCCAAACAGGGGCAGCCCCGTTCCCATGGAGCAGCGCAGCCTCGGTGGTGGTGTGCTGGATCCACATCTTCTACGCTGCCGGTCTCTGAAGAAAAGGAAGAACATCCTTTGGGGGTGAAGCAAAGTCTGACCTTCTGCGTGTAGGTGAGCTGTCGGATCTGGTGGTTTGTGAGTGTTTTCCTCGCTGAAGGGGATGTTGCCGTGAAAGGAGGTGGCAGCCTGCAGCACCTGAGGTCCCTGCGGGTCCCTGTTCCCCTCTCCGGGGAAGGGAGCTCTGCCTGTTCCCCCTGGGTGTCCCCGTGAGCACCTTCCCGGTGCCTCACCAGCCGCTCCTGAGGGACCCCGTCCTGGGGTGGAGGTGAAGCGACGTGAGCCCTGGACCCAGCTCCAGCTTTCCCTGGGAGGCAGCGCTGGCGGCGAGCCCTGACACAACACTTCTCCGAAGATGCGTGCAGCGCGGAAGCTTGCCTTTTGCAGTGTAAAACCACTTCTCGTGGTACTGTAACAGCATTACGCTGGCTGGGATGCTGTCCATGGGGATGAATAACTGGTGGGCTTTGACCTCTGTTATTAGATTTGTAGCTTCAACTAAAACGTCAACTTTAAGGAGTCCTGCCAAATTTAAACTAATTTCTTCGGGGAGAAGCTCTCCCTCTGGCACGAGTTTCACTGGAAACTTAAATATTCATTTACAGCTGCAGCTGGGCAGGTTGTTACGGGAGAACAAGGAGGATGAAAGCACGAGAGGATGATAAAAATCCCATTTGTGATTCTTCCCTGAATGTGCTTGATAGGAGCTTACGTTGCTGACAGAGCCTCATTGAGGGCAGCGGTAAGCGTTCCGTTTGGCAGCGCGGCGGCGCCTTGGCACACGGGGCATCGGTGAGCAGTCAGCCGCTGACACGAGCGAGGGTGGAGGGGCTGCGCAGAGAGCCCTCTGACGCAAGCAGCAGCAGCGAGGCACGGAAGAGAAGGACCTGATGGCGAAAAGATGCCGGCGCAGACTTTGGAGAGGGTAGAAGGGATAGAAAAACCGTTAAGAGTTTTAAAATAGGCCCCTCAGTGCTGCAGGAGGAGGTTTCCAAGGCACGGGGGTAGGTTTGTCGTCCTCCTTCACGAAGAGCGCTGGAGGTTGGTTATTCTTTCGGGCACAACTGGTTGGGCTGTGCTGCCGCTGAGATGCAGAGCTGTTGACCTGCAGCCAGGCTGTCTGCCGGTCAGTGGTCACAGCCGTCCGTTCTTCTTCCCAGGAATTATTTCTGGCACGTACTGGCAGGATTTTCCCCTGGGAGCAGTACAATTTATTCCGTGGAGGGTGAGATGGAGCAGGCAAGCCTGTTTGACACAGGGCACGCAGTTATCTGGGTGCTACGTGGGAAGAACTGGAAGAGGTCCCCTGCCTCAATCTCAGTCCTTGCAGGGAGCGGTGGGCTCCGTGGAGAGCAGCTGGCAGGTTTCTCTCTGTTTATCTACACGTGGCTGGCTCTGAAGCTGGGTGGTATTGCTGTGACTCCGGTGACGCTGCAGAACCAGGGGGGTTCATTTTCAGCGGTGCTGTACCTGCCTGAGCCGGTTCCCAGCTAAGCCACCGCTCTTCTCCTTTTCCCTTTCGTAGCTCTTTCATTTTAAGTCGGCTCAGCAAGCGGCTTCTTCCTTCCCTGCCTGCGCTGCGTGAACTTGGGGAGCCTTGACCCGGAGAAGCATTTTCCCACTCTTTGTCACTGCTTAGCATCTTGTTAGGAAGCAGCGTAAACAAGAGATGCTGAATGTCTTGCTTTGAAAAAGGAAGGGGGGAAAAAAAAGTCAAGTTCTCCCCTGCCTTCTGCTTCTGTTCCCCAGCACCCAGCTGCAGGATGGATGCGCTCCTGGATGAGCCGACTTCTTCCACGACAGCGAGCTGCCCGGAACATCCGGCTGGTCCGGCGGGACGCGGTCTCTTGGGACCGTGTAGGCATTTCCTCGCCGATGCGGTGGTACCTGTGCAGGAAGGTGGGGAAGGGCTCCAGCGTCCCGGTCCCTGTGGAGGGCTTGCAGGCAGGACTACGTGCCATCGCACGGGGCTTGTGAGGAGCGTTGCGTAAGCCAGGAGGCTCGTAGCTTCTGTGGAGGCTGCTGTTCTGTCTCATTTTTTGGGGTGATGCTGGGTTCAGCAGACTCTGCCCCATCTGGGAGCCCTCACGCCTGTCGTCCCAGCGCAGCGTGACAGGGTGGTGCGACGGTGGGGGCTGCCGGTGGCAGTCTGACCTGCTCCCCCTGGCAACACCAGCCTGTCGCTCGTTCAGCCCCCTTGCATCGAAGTCCTCGCTGGAAATGGGCTGGATGAACGCGACATTGAGGCATTTCATTTCCCTTGTTTGATCCCCAGTCCCATCCACTCCGCGTGCTCCTTATCCGTCTCTGGGATGGAAGGAGTCTCCCTGTGGAGGTCCTTGATTTTTCTCACTGTAAAGGGACAGCGTGTGACCGGTTCCTGCGTAAACATCTCCCTTTCCAGTGCCTGCAGCAGGGCTGGTAGATCCCATCCAGGCTGTACAGAGCCGGCGGTGAGGAGCGGTGTCAGGACAGACCACACCGCTGGCTGCAGATGGGTCGCTGTTTCTGGTAAGTGCCAGTTAGCGGTTAAATATCGACAGCTGAAATTGGCTTTAGCCAATAGTTTGTGTTTTGTTGGAGTCACAGGTAAGATCAGCTCTGTTTCCTAGAGATGAGTAATAAAACTCCTGTTGTGGTGCAGCACCTGGTTCTGGTGGACACGGGGACGAGAAGGATGTGGAACAGCTGGAGAGGGTGCAGAGGAGGCCACGCAGATGCTGAGAGGGCTGGAGCAGCTCTGCTGTGAGGCCAGGCTGGGAGAGCTGGGGCTGTTCAGCCTGGAGAAGAGGAGGCTGCGGGGAGAGCTGAGAGTGGCTCCCAGTGCCCAAAGGGGGCTGCAGGGAAGGTGGGGAGAGACTCTTCAGCAGGGCCTGGTGGGACAGGACCAGGGGTGATGGTTTCAGAACAGAGGGAGACAGATTCAAACTGGATATTAGGAAAAAAAATTTACCCTGAGGGTGGTGGAGCAGTGTCCCAGGTTGCCCAGAGAGGCGGTGGATGCCCCATCCCTGGAAACATTCCAGGCCAGGTTGGCCGGGGCTCTGAGCAACCTGGTGTGGTTGGAGATGTCCCTGCTCCTTGCAGAGGGGTTGGACTGGGTGGGCTTTAACAGTCCTTTCCCACCCAAACCAGTCTGTGATTCTAAGTTGGAGAACTGAACTTCACAGTTGCGTAGAAGGGTGGCTGTGCCTGCCTTGTGTCTGCAGGGGGCAGAGGCAGCCCCTTCAGCCAGAACATCACTGAATAACCGAATAACTCCGCTTACAAAATACACGGGTCCTGGAGCGCGGGCCTCTGGAAACAAGGTGTTCAATCCAGGGTTTGACAGGTGGGTGTCAGCGGCGGTGTGGGTGCTCTGGGTGTTGGCTCGGTGTCTCGCAGCGTCCCGTCCGCTCCCGTGTCACTGCTGGGGATGCTGCGGATGCCTTTCGCTGCTGCCTGTGTGAAGAGGTTTTCTTTATCGGATTCTCCATGTCCTCGTGGTTGTGTTAAACTTCATCTATTTCCTCTGTTTCTTTTTTTTTTTTGCTTTGTTTTGGAATATTTGGGCATTTCTGGAAAGGATATTTCGGATATTACATTATGCAGTCTGTTGTTATTGTAATTAGTATATTATACTTAGTGTATTACGTGGTATTTCAGTGCAGGCAGAAGTCCCCAGAATGATTTTAAGGTGATTTTGTCACGCTGCCTGCTGTATGGTTGGAAGTGAGGGTTTGAAATTTGGCGAGGAGCTTGCCTCTGTGGAGCTGTCGTTGCATTTGAAGTACAGATCTGCCCCGACCTGCTCAAGAAGAGAAATCTGAAAAAGGTCTGTCTTTGTGGTTTTGCATTATAAACTTTTAGAACCTGAAAAGCTGAAATTTCTGAAGTTTCTGTATTCCCTGAGCGCGTTCCGTGCTTCTCGTGTGCTGGGGCTGGGAGGCAGCAGGTGGTGGATGCAGGAGGAGGAGGAGGAGGCATCTCCTGGGGGATGAGAGCTGCGGAGGGGAGAGGGAATGGGAAGAAATGAGGATATGGAACCTGCGGAGAGCATCCCAGGGGAAGGATCGCTTTCGGTCGGAGCCCTGCGGCTGTGATCGCCCACCCCGCGTCCCCGCTTCCCGGCGCTGAGCCCCCGATGAGGCGGCGGTGCTGCGGCAAACGCCGTACGTAGCTCTGTAAACAGGGGCTGATGAGAGCGGGAGGCGGGCTGAGCTCGGCACCCGCGAGCCACCCGCGTTTCGGTGCTTTGAGGGCTGGGTTTTGCAGCTTACAGGGTCGCGCTCCTTTCGCCGTGCGTGACGGGGCTGGAAGTGTTTGAGAGAGACCTTGAAGTGGCTTAGATGCTTAATGTATGAGTTGATAAAGCGATGGATCTCCCCACAGGTGAGTGGGCTTCAGAGCTGTCGTATTTTATTGGCTGCTTTTGGAGGTGGATGTGGCACAGCGATAAAGATATGCTAGAAAATTAAGGACGATGGGTCCTTTCGGGGTGTTGAATAAGATGGTGTTTGAAGAGTTGAATAATAATGATGAGAAAAGGAAACGTCACGCTGACGTGTGGTGTAGCCCCTGGACTTGTGTTTGTTAGCGGTCACACTGGGGAACGGGAAACCAGAAACCAGTTGAAGCGTCTCCACCTTCTTTGAGAATTTCATCAAACCTGGACAAAGAAGTGAGACTGAAACCAAACGACAATCATCATCCTGACCTTCCTGCCTAGTTTTCTTCCACACAAAGCGTTTGGAAGGTGGAAGTTGCAAGGGAGAGTGTGGGGTTTTTGTTTTTTTTTTGTTGTTGTTGTTGTTTTTTTTGTTTTTTTTTTTTTTTTTTTTTTTATGGGGAATCTCCTTTTCTGACACCAAAAAGGTTTTGGCCTTTCAACTGTACAGAATACAGTTTTGTCACAAGAAGCAGTTAAGCAGTTAATGATTAATGAAATCTAATACAGAATTCTTGGGACCCAAACTGTGTTTTTCTAGTTGATATTTTCTGTGTGATTACTTAGTCCACATCAGAAAAGTACACTGCAGTTTTACAGTATTCTAGCGTGCTTCTTCTCAACACTTCTGTACCCTTCGCAAATCGGCAAGTTTAAAAATAGCAAACTCATAGAATATTGTTTCATGAATGATTCAAACTCAGCAAGCTTTCCTTGCTGTAGTGTATAAATAGCCAAAGATGTAACAGCCAAGAACACTGCCTGGACTGAGATATGCAATATAAAGGAAGGCTCTCCCAGCCTGAGAAATTGTCTTTTAACTGCTGATTTGGCACATGTACAGCAGCTATGTGATTTTTATATAAGAGTGAAGATTCCTTAAAAATATCTACAACCAGCAGTCTGCTATAGTAATAGCTAGCATGTCTTAGAATTGCATCATTTTCTAAAATTTACTGTGAATAAGCAAGGATTAAATGTTCTGCTTTAAGAACAAAAAAAAAGCTACTTTGAAATTTGCATCAAATACTTACATGAACTGAAGAAGTTCTTAATACGAATTGTCATCTCTAATGATCTGAGTGACTGGACAAAACTTTCCATCTTATAACTGAAATAACTGTAAGTAGAAAAAGAGGGTAAGTCACTGTGTTTGCTGCTGTGGTGCAGTGTCCTGAGGTGGTGAAATAATGCTGTGAGGCCAATACTCTTTATATATTCTTCATTCTGATGACGGCTTGTTCTGGCTTACCAGCAACTTCATTTCTTGCTTATCTATGCTGGAATTTACACTTTCAGCCTCTTTTTCTTGCTCAGGTACACAAGTGCAGCCCACTGGAATAGTGACGTAATCTTCTGTGTAGATGTACCGGCCCCCTGCGCACGACGACGTGCGACGGAGGATGACTGTCGGCATGTACACAGGGGTGCTGCGGAAGTGAAAATTCTCCTCGCCAAATATCCCCATGAGGCAGCCTTTGCACAGACAATATGCTTCAGGAATGTACTTAGGATACCTTGTGGGATCGTACGAAATCCTATAGGGAAGCAAATAATAAAGATTCATTAGTATCTCTAAAAATAGATATATTCATGTGATTTGACCATAAACATTTATATAATGTTTTTGTTTTCTTTGCCAGGAAAAATAGCTGTAGCTGTTGCTGTCTGGCTTCTTATTTATAAAGTGTAAAGAAAAAACATTAACAACTTGTAGAACTGATCAGGTCCTACAGTGCACGCTGAAGTATGAACTGACTGGCTCTCTAAAATGTGAGATTCAGGGGTTTAAGCAGAGTAAGATTTGCATTTTGGACTGAATGGGCAGACTGAACATTAAAAAGGACACTTGGGCATTTCCAAACTTTCTATCTGCCTTCAGTTCTTCAAAAATTGGTACAAATCCTTGTTAACTTAATTATTGTGGAAGCTATGACATGATGTTTTAAAATTTTATAATTTAAATACTATTAAACTGTACTATTATTTCTGCAATAGTTTTTGCTTCCTAGTATACTTGGGGTTATAAAGGGGCCTTCCTCTTGAAAGCCAAACTCTGTGTTTCTGTAATTCACCTCCACTGCCTCTTCCTCTGACCAGAGAAGAGCAACATTTGCATGCCCACACTGACATAAAACTACAAAGTTAATGGGTTTTTTTTCTGCCCTCTCCTGCTACATTTTAAAGTAAAGCATTGCCCCAAAGCTTCCAGAGTATAGCCTCTATCTTTTTGTTGTCTTACAGTTTGTTGTTTGACTCTTTCTTTTTCCTGATTAGTGCCCTGACTCTGAAAATTTCTGATTAGCAGGACTTGGAAAGCTTGTAACCTAAGTACAGCTTGGACCAACCAAGTCCAAGTTCCAACATTCCTCTCTGGATATTGTTGGACAGAGAAACAAAGATGTGATGCTATGGTCTCAAGTCATACAGATCCTGGCTGACCTATATCCATTGTTTTTAGCAAACAGAGTAAAAGCTGACAGTCTGCTTGTTTTTTGAAATGAAAGACTAAGTACACAGTGAAGTACACGTACGGGAGTGTGTAGCCATGCTGCTTATTGTGGTGATGATGTATTTGTTGCTTTGTTCTTTACCTGCTTTTCCTGCTTATACTGGGAGTAATTGCTGGGCACGGCTGTAACTTGTTCGTTATGATAACTGTGTCTCATTGTTCTAGAAAAGATCATTGCACCCCCAGAAGGAGAGGATTTTTTAATATGTTTAACTCCTGTGCCAGCTGTCCTCTTTGTACCTGCCAGCTTCCACCAGATCCCCTTCTGCTCTCACACCGTTACAAACCAGCCCCGCTTCAGCGCTGACTGCAGCTGGAGAGCTGGGGAGGGACGACTGCGCCCTTTGGCTGGAAGAGCGTTCAGCCCAGCCGCATCGCCAGCCGCCTCTCCGTGCTCCTCCCGCAGAGCCTGTCCGCGCTTCGGGAGGCTGCTGACCCCGAGTATGTTATCGGGAGCACTTACCCGCCCGTCAGCTGACAGAAAACCCTTTCCTGCCCTTTTCCCCTGCTCCTCCTTTCACACAACCGATGGTTAAACCTACACACGCTGCACGGCAGAAGTATCCCACAGGCTGTTACTGGCAGGCAGCGAGCGTCAAGGCATACTGGGAGTTCACCTAGTCCAAATGTCTTCATGAGAGAGGCTCAAATATATTTGCCTGTGTTTGTCCAGTCTGCTCTTAAAAACCTTCAGAGGTGCTCCCCAGCCTGCCCAGAGGCTCTGTTGCAGCATTTCACCACCTCTTCACCTGGTAAGTTTTCCTAACAGTGAAGTGGAGCATTTTTTTCTTGCAAACTAAATCAATCATTTCCCACGCTTGGCCAGGAAATTACAGCAACTGCAGCTAAAAAAACCAGAGTAACAGTGAAAGATTTTATATGAGAGAGAATATTCAGGCCTGTAATGTTTACTGTAATGTGAAGTGCTGCAAAAACTGTAAAAATTCTTGCACTGAGTTTAAAACCATCCTCTACTTGGGATCAGGATAGGACCACCATGCAGTAGATAAAGTGGGGCGATTACATAAGAAAAATGAATAAATTAAATCCCTGTCATCAATATAATCATTTATGGAGTGATGCAAATTGAATCTACAATGCCTCCCTTCCCACAGCAGCTTTCAAAATAACCAATTTTGAAAAACACAATGGACTTAAAGTGATTCCGAAACTGTTTCCCAGAACCCCATCGGGGTTTGTACCACTTCCTTGGGTATCAAAGCGTCAGCCTGTATCTTTTCAGATGGTCTCTGAGATCAGAAGTTTCAGCTGTGGAAGAGGCAGCATAGGGCTGCCTCAAGCTGTGATTACACCGTCACTTTCGGTCAACAAAATCTGCACTTGCCAACACAGGCAGCCTGGCTCTCGCTCTCGCCTCCACCCCTGGGATAATGCTGATGTTCTTCTGGTCACAGGATGGATCAGGGAATTCAGCCAACCTCATCAAAAGCTGGATTTTGGTCCTTTGGCTGTCTTGCCACATTTACACAGAGCCCTACACAAACAAGCCAGTGTGAACAAGCAGCGATAGATGGGGGCAGAAAGGAGCTGCCCTTTTCAGGAGAAGCAACACCAGTTTATCCGGTTAAAACAAATCTGGAATCACAGCTTTAGCCAAACACAAACTTGATTTATCTTGCTATGAAAGAAAAGAGACTTTCTTTTTGCAATGGCCATATAAGCTGGATTCTTTCTTTTTAAGGAATTTGTTTTCCTCACAGAAAATCTGACCAGTTTCTCATAGTCAGACATCTGTGATGTCGCAGATATTTTCTGCAAAGCTTCTCTGTCCCATTTACACTTGCTTACTTTCCCCAGGAAATACCTTCATGTTACAGGATCTCACACCAACGTGAAATAAAATGTCTGGTAGCCAGCAGAAGGGAAGAAAGTGGAATACAGGCTTTTCTCCCGTGATACATTCCCATTTCAAACTCAAGTGTGAATAATTTCAGTGGTGGATTGTTAAACACACCATATGTCAAGTCATTGGTATTTCCTCTACTGTATTATCTCTAGCACCTGGTTTATGATGTTACTGGAAAGCACAAACTTGCTTCTGGATGCAAACATAAGAGTTTTCACTAGCAACAAGAAAACACTGTCAATGAATCGTGGCCTACAGCAAGCTTCCCCTCTGAATTCCCATGTGGCAAAAGTTGTATAAATGAGGGGTTTTTTGGAAGGATGGTGTGGTTTTCTAATTTCTATAGAAAAATCTCTTGTATTGCTAAGTTTGCTGTAGATACAACTCCATCATGTGAAGACTGGAAGGAATCAGAAAGGATCCAAACTCAAAGATGGATCCAAAATATAGATGTGGTTTTGCATCCAGACCAGAACTTTACGGCTGAAGACTCCAACTATCGCCTCCTGAAATTAAACACTGAACTCAAACGTCACAAACCTTTGGAGCCACATCTAAGGTTCTGCATCTTCAGTTGAAACTTGTTAAACAAAGCCATAGAACTAAAGCCTCATTTGCATCTTTCTAGGCAACCCAGCCTGATTTGGGTCTGAACTGCTAACGGACACCAGTAACTTCGCGGTATAAACGCAGCTGTGTGACCCGCTTCCTCTGTCTGCATGGATTGAACGTAATCGCTCTGTGCACATAATGACCACAGACTCAGCTGCCGTAGCGTGATGCATCTCCAAGCACCACAAGTCATGTTTTTACGTCTTCTCCTAGAACAGGGCAAACATGTTTGATCAGGTTAATTCACTTAATAAAACACATACTCCAAGCTCCCAGTGACTCGTTCCTGTAAGTAGTGAAAGATGCACCTAACTGAGGGGGACACAACAGGAGCAGCTGGGAAGAGCGGTGGAGAAACTGGAGAAGTGCAACTTTCCACTGGCACCCACGTGTCCCCTGCATCCTTGTGCCATTTGCTGTGGCCACTGCTGCAAACTGGACAGCCCAGCCAGTTTCGATGCGGGTTGCCCCTGTCCTGTGAATACGGTTACGGGTCCGTAAGGCTAACTCTGCCTAGCCAGCGCTCCTGATTTACAAACGACAGGAGCGGTGAGCTATGCCGGGCTGCTGTGTTTCACTCTGCTGGAACAAGAAGCAGGTTTGTACTGAACTGGAACTGCTAATGAAGTGTGACTAGTTCTAGGCTGCTTTTCCTTACGACTCTACGAGTGCTTTGAGAGCTCCCAGTGAAAAACTAACTTCCTGCCATTTATGTACTAAGCCTGGAAACTCAAGAGAGAAGTTTCTGTCAGAAGTAAAACCCTTGCAAAGACTTCATCTGTCTTGTCCTGTACTGCTACTTTCATACGTAGTGTTTTTAATAATATTATCACTTCATAGTTCCCAAGCTTCTACATCCAGTGGGTCAGATGCTGTGCTGGGGCAGAGCTGACGCTTCAGAAAACCCCTGTCAGCACAGGCGAACAGCTGGATGTTATCAGCAGTCTCACAAGCAGACCATCATCCCCTCACTTTGCACTCTGAAATACTTACCGGATTAAGAGCTGACAACTTTTTTTCCCCCTCTTGGCAAGACACTTATTTCTCTATAGCAGGTGTTTCTTTGTTCACATTATGCTTAGTTTGTTTTATATACAGGTACTAAGTACAGTGCTTGCATAAAATAGCTTAGTGCTAAATGATTTTCTGAAGAGTTGTACAAACATGTACTCAAATAAGAAGGATGGCAGTTCTGTGTCCCCTTGTATTCTTTGCCTCGTGTGCTTCTTTTGAGATACGCACACTGTGCCACAGGATAATGTTAAATCCTGGAAAATGCCTTCGATAAAGTTCTTGAAAATCATTAGAGTATTATTTAAAGGAAAGCCCCTCTTGTCTGACTTTTTCCGAAAGCACTGCAGACAAGCTTGGCTTTTACCAGTAAAGACAGAGTTGTCTGTATTAATTTTATGAAGATTTTGTGTAGATGACCACTAAACCAAGGACACTTACAAAGTGAAACTGTTTTTTAAAAAGCAGAAAAAACAAGATAGGCAAAGTCTGAGAGAGGAACTAGCTAACATGGGATTTCATGATCAGATGAACACTGACAATAAAACCTAAATCTCTCTTTTACTGAACGTTGATTCCTAAGGACTCAGTACAGGAAAGGAGTCTAAGACGGAATCCTAAAAAGATGCTGAGAAATTATGCTGATTTTTTCATCTTCCTGTACAATAGTAAATAATCTTCCACAGAAATGATTACCTCTGTGCAAACTGCAAGAAGTGCTTTATTATTTTTTCTAGCAGTGACAACTTGCTGGATACAAAAAAAAAAAGGCAAGCTCAGCCTTCGCAAATCCAAGGCTCTAAACTCATCTCTCAATCCAGTAAGTGAACCCTCAGTATACGCAGGATTAGGCCTCAGAGATGAGATCTGGGAATTCAGAAACGGGAATGACTTCTTGAATACACATAAAAGATGTTTTGCCAAATTGATGTAGAAATGTCTTTGCAGAAAGCTCTGAATATACTTCTATAAACTAGCTATGAATGCTATTATAACCTTAAGACAATGGAGAATAAAAAAAAGAGCTGATGTATGCCGCTGATGTAACAAATGGCACCTCTGCTCTGCACGGAATCACAAATCAACACTACCTGTAAACCTGCTGTTAACTTCAGTGGGATCAGATTTTTAAACCATTACTCTGAGCTTCTTGATCAGACCCTCCAAACATTTAGGCATATGTCTAAAATTAATCCCTTTTTTAAGGGCCTAGTCCGTGAGCAACTTGCGTGTGCATCTCTGGAGCTGAGCTTGTAAAGATTCACCACGCTGACGCCAGGGAACTCTGCTGTCTCTTTACAACTCTGCAGCGTGAAGAGCAATCTAGGTGATTAAACTTTGTGCTCCGAGTTATACACTGATCTCCTGTGGCCAACAGCATGGAATTTCACTATCAGGCAGATGAACTAATATTCTTCCTCTGACTTTCGCCTCAAATACCAACTGCTTGTTGCTGCCAGCAGCAGGATCGTGGACTAGATGGATCTCTGGTGCAATCCATGTGCGACCCCTGTATCTCTGGGTTGTGGCAAGCCAAAAACGATGCAAGTCTTTATTTTTGTATAACCAAATGAAAGACCAAGTAATAGAAAATAAATAGTCAGCACAGAAGAAAGACAAGGAAAGAAGCCACAGGATTATCTATACTTTGAGGCAATCAAACCTAATTCTTCCACACTAAACAGAATTACAAATGTGGATATATGTGATGCAGCAGGGTGAATGTTATACAAAGATCTCTAAGTAATATATTTGATTCTTTCTCACAAATGCTGATATGAAAAAATTTCAGTTGACTTGAACTGAACGGTCATGTGAGCAGAAGAATGACAAGAAGCAGTGTTAAACAGCTGTGAACAGGTGCCTGGGGAGATAGGCATGGGAAGGTAAGCAGAGCCAGACTTAGTATCTTTATTATTAATGCCCCGAAACAGGGAGCATAAACAGCAGGTTAATGAAATCTGCAGATGGTAACAATGGGAACTGCTGCACCACCAATGAAGACAGAGAAACAGCACGAGATACCTCAGACATTAAAATGCAGGTCAAAAAGAAAAAAGACCTGTCGTGCACAGAACAGAAATCAATTGCACTGTAACTCCTTAGGGGCAGAAAAGAAGCTGGAGAGCAGGATGGCTGTGAGACATGCTGAAACGGAGCAGGATGCAAGTTTCACATAGTCAAATTCATGCTTTGAGGGGTGTCCTAACAGGGTGTACAAGAGGGGGCTGCCTACAGCGAATTAATTTTTGAATATTCACTACTGGAACAATTCTGGTGATTCAGGACACAGTTCAGGAGACAGCAATGAATGAGTGAAGAGGAGCAATTAGTGAGGAAAGATTAAAAGAATTAAATGTAAGTAGGCTTGTCAAGAAAGTTCTGTATTACAGAAGAGAGCTGTATGCAGTTTTTCAGATTAATGCTCCAGGCACTGAGAAGAATTTGTTGGGATCGTGTAAGTGAAACTGGTTAACCGTGGACAAGATCTAATTATTTGCAATCTTTAATGGAGAGCTACATGTTCTTTTTAAAGATACGCAGTAGCTCTCATGGGAGCTGGGAGCTTTCTTCCAGGGTAACCGGGTGATCAGACCCAGATCTTCATAATGCTTTTATCTGGCTTCAAAATCTATGAAACAGCACGTTGGAACAGCAAATACACATTACTGTTCATAATGAGCAATTTGATATTTTACACTTTCATTACGCATCTTGCAATGTCTGTTGCTGTCTCATTGCACACTAATGATACAGTAAAAATGAGACTGAGAAAAAAAAGCTGTAAATGAGATCTGTTTCCTAGACAGTATACACAGGCCTCTGTACCCTAGAGGAACAATTTTCTCCCTAAATATAATTTTAGATTTTGCCTTTGATGGTGCCATACCTTTTTTTTTCCACTAACTTTTAAAATTTCTAGCTTGGAGATGTCATCAGGTTACTTGCATATGAATGGTTAGTGGTCTGTTTGAAAACATTTTGATGAAAATTGCAGTGAATTTACAGTTTCTTAATAAACTTTTTGTAAGCTGGGCCCCAAATAGCAGCTAGTTCTCTGTTAACAAGTAAGCCTATACAGAGCTCCAACTGAAAAGAAATACCTGCCCAACGAGATGTGAGCATGAAGTTTTCAGACCAGGAGAACAATTGTGTGATAGTAGTAGAATTTGTCAAAATCAACGTAAAAAATACCTGAGCCTAATGGTAAGTGTTCTACTCATCATACTTGCTATTTGCTTGCTTGGGTAGCTTAAAAAATCCTCACTCTGCTTACAGAAAAATGTATTGCTAAAAATACTATTTCTAAAAATACTTTGTTTATGAAAGGCTTATTGAGCAAATAAACCATTTTTCTCTCAGTAAGATTACTTCTTAAACTAAAAGTGGGCAAAAACCATGCCACAAAATAAATGTTTATTGGGGATCACTAACAAGGAGATATTTAAGTTTGCTGAATACACAGTAACTGCAACTTTACAGAAATATGAAAACAGAAAAACCAATTCTGTCAGTCTTATTCAGACAAAACAGAAGACTTGATAGTGAAAACGTGATCACACGCTGGTTTTAGTGCTTTCCAGTGGTTTCCAAGCTTTTCCAGAACTCCCTACAGAAGTGCAGACCCTTGTTTTGTGCATTACCCAGCCTAACAACAGATTTACTTTACTTAGTTATTTTTATGCCCCCTTAAAAGTAGTCTGTCAGCCCCTGTTCCACCTCAGGGAAGGGGGGGTTTGCAAAGCATAGGTTTAAAACACAGATGTAGAAAGCTGCTGTACTCACTCCTTGCCAACGCTCCCCCCGCAAACTGGACAGCAAGCCCTGGGGAGCGTCTGTCGCGGGGTACGTGAAGATGCAGCTCTGTTGGTACGGAACCAGAACAGACACTGTCCTGAGACATGTTTTAGAATCCAGCACCGCGTCTGGAGTCAAATCTCAGGGAAAGCATCTGAGCCCCTCTGGGGCTGCTGCGGAGTCAGAAGGGGCTTTCTTGGTGGTGGTCCCTTGCTGAGGATGCTCTGAGGGGAGTGAATGTCACATGTGAGTCTGCTGAAGTGACTTTTTGAGGGGTGGTCTGTGCTCCCGGGAGGGTGTGTGAGCTCCATCTCACAGCCTGCTCCACCTCGTACACTTTTCCCTTCTCCTTCTGCCCATTAAACATATTCCTCACACAACTTTTTTTTTTTTTTTTAACGT
>WHYT01017053.1:108302-148520 GCA_009806455.1 Tetrax tetrax
TCCTGTCCCGCTGCCCCGGCGACCGGGGGCAGC
Source organism: Tetrax tetrax (assembly GCA_009806455.1). Lineage (NCBI taxonomy): Eukaryota > Metazoa > Chordata > Aves > Otidiformes > Otididae > Tetrax > Tetrax tetrax. The sequence goes on from WHYT01017053.1 coordinate 108,336, forward strand.
CCCGCGGGCACCACCGGGCTCCCTCCGCCACCCGCCGCCGTCCCGCTTCCCTCAGCCCGGCCGCAGCGACCTCGCGGGGCGACCCCCTGGCTCTCCCTGCAGGCCTGGGGGGCGCGGGGGCCCCGTCCCCTCCTCCGCTCCGTTAGGAGCCCAACGCTCCCTTTCACGACGTGTGGTACCTGCGGTCAGCGGCAGCCACCACCCTCCGCGATGGGGGAGATGAGCTGGGCTCTCCTCAAGCCCGCTGGGCCCCTGAGCCTCGAGCGGGACCAGGGCAAAAGGTGGAGGCAGAGCCAGGATGGTTTTGGCCCAGTCCGAGCCAAGGTGTTAAGGCCGATGAGAAAAAATGTGGGGATTTATGGCTGAAAAATACCCCAACTCTGGCTGCATAACTGGAGCAGAGGAGGGGATTGCTGCAGCCTGACTCTTTCAGTCACTTTGGAGCAACTGGCACTGTCCCTTGTAGAGGTTTGGGATCTCCATCCAACGTGCCTAGCTCCAGGCAGCACCTCTGGTTTGTTTCTCCAGAAACAGCCCTGCTGTGTAGATCCTCCAGCAGGCACCAAGGTGGTTGAAGGCATGAGGACTGCTGCCAGTGAACATAAGGCTGCTTCGAGCTTGCTGTAGAAGGCCTACAGCAGACACCCACTCCAATGTCACTCACCACTGATTTAAAAGGAAGCCAGCTGCAGAAGGTGAGAAACCTGCATTGTACGTATCTGAATGAGGTCAAAGTATCACCTCTCATGACTCCTCCATCCATTCTGTGCGTGTTTGCTGATACTTTTAACAGACACATAATGCATCATATTCTAGGTCTCTGGCACAACCTTCAAAAATGAGCATTGGTGGTGCTATGGATCAAAATAGATGTGGTCCACTGAAATGCTTTGCACAAAACCCAGCCTTTAGAATTTATCACTTGAATCACACATACTCAGTGCACTATGAAGAAGACCTGCATGTCTATTGAGGCATTTAGGACTAAGGGAAAATATGTTTGTAAGTCATACAAGGACTGTGAAACGCCCCGGCTTGGTACCACAGAAATAAAAGACATCAGCTTCACAGACGAGGCTGTAATTGAAACAGAATGACCTGATACTCGTCATGTGATGAAGTGACTTGATTTCACGGTTTCTGAAAAGTGATTGAGTTGAGTCAAAGTGTGATTTTTAGTGGTTTTGCTGCCTTAAGCATCATAGATCAGTATCACTCATGAACAGTGTCTTAACCTTGAACTGCATGAGATTGAATCAGGTTCCAACTCTGAGGAAGGGCTTCATTTCAAATTGAATTCAAAACTCACCTTTGCAGTTGTGTCCTCAGGTGACAGACTGGGCAAGGCAGCTGTCCTTTTAGTCCAGTCCAGTCTGACCGCCTGAGCCCTACGCTGCACCTGGCCTTGTGTTACTTCAGCACCTTCCAGTGATACGTGTGGCAACATATTTATCATGATAGACCTTTTAATATTACTCTTCCTATGATAAACCAGTATAATTTCTCAACACTTTGAGTAGTGTGAGGATGTCACACTTCACTTTGCAAAACATTACTTTTATGCACTTTCTTTATATGCATTGACATTTCTGAGAGAGGTCTGCCTCAAAAAAATCAGAGCAGAAGGAGAAGAAACTATGGCACAGACATTAAATTGCCAGTGACTTTAATATGTAACAAATAATAACGAGAAAAAGAATCACAGAAGGGCCACAAATGAGATTCCATTATACAGGAATTGAAAAAGAGCGCTATGCTGGCTCTCGTGGCATAGTCTACCCATAGACATCTGAAGCATAAAAAATTTACTTATACACTTTGGCAAAATGTAGGTTCTACCATGACTTTGAGAAGCTACTAAGATTTTTATTAAAGTACCAGTATCATTGTCATTGATTTATAATTTTCTGAGAATTCAAGGGGGTTTAAAATATGTATAAATGAAATACTGGGAAAAAAAAATCTTTAGTAATAAAAAGTCTGTCCTGGATTTGGTGCAATATATGATAAAATTTCAATCAATAAATTCAGAATAGTAGCCATCTGCACCTTTATGTGAATCTATAGGGAATTCCATGGCTCATGACTGTTTTCTAAAAGCAAACAGACAAGGCAGTGAGATGTTTTGCTTTGATGGCCTCAGGTGAAAACTCCCAGCAACACAGCCCAGAACATGCTGCCCGTGCCCTTGACAACAGCTGACCCGGTGGCCAGGTCTGTATGGAGCCCATAGACTGCGTCCTGCCACATCCCGCTGGCTGAAGGCCGTGACTGGCGGGTCTTTGTAACGGCACCGAGCCACCATTTTGTAAAACATGACCCATGTGTTCTCATGTCCTCTGTGACTGGCTCACGGCCATTTCTTGACACCAGCCACCCCTTCCCGTCAGCCCTAGAAGGGCCTCAGAGCGGGAATTCCTCTCCTGCAACATGCTCAGGGGCCACGCCACCGTGTTGTTTCAGACCCCATTTTATGGCAGGTAGTTGCCAGCTCCTGACAGTCTCATGGCCCACCTGTTTTCCTCCCAGCCACCGGGGAAACTGCAGTGACACGGAGACAAGGGACGCTGGTTTTCAAGCCTATTCCCTACACTTACTGGGTGCTGCTTTTGGATGCGTTTCATTGTAGGAGCTGTTTCATTAGGAGCTGTCGGTGTCTCTCAATCCTGTCCCACCTCTGTGAGTCATCAGGAGTTACTCAATGTCTCTGCTTCAGATCTGGTTGTCCTGAAGGTACATGTGTGCTAGTATCTTGATGACCTGCTACTGTAGATGTCAGCAACACATGACATTTTTATAGCCCTCCTCCTGCTGATATTTTGCACCCATGTGTTCACATTTCCTTACTGTTCATACCAATATAAACATTTCAGTTACAATGTTCTGCATCCTTAGAAGATTCCTGGACATCTCTTTTCTAATATATTGTAGGCACTTTTGTACCTGCTGGCAAAAAATGACAGCTACTTGCTGTGATTCATATGTGTTCTTCTCGATAGTCTTCCGAGGTTCTAGTGTTGCCCTTTAGAATTTCAACAATATATTATGGTAAACTTTCCACTTTCCTGGCCCAGAATTATAAATGAAGACAACAGTTCACCTCCTTCTGTGCAATCATGTAATCTATGAATTCTAATATGATCCAGTCTTCACGTTCTATTTTTTTTTATTCTGGTGAGCCTTATCGTGTGCTTGTCCTCCCTTGTTCGCCTTACATTATCCCTTTTTAACTGAAACAAGCAAGAAAAGTTTGAGAGGAAGGGGAAGGGAAACTTGGCACTGATAGGAGAGACAGGAGGAAATCTATTGAGTAATGGAAAAAGTATTTCTTTCACTTTTACATAATACTCTAAATGCTTTTTCTGGAGGGTTGTCATGCAGAATTCAAAAGAAAACTGAGCTGGGCAAGAATAAGGCAGACATTTTTAGGAAGTTCTTATTAATTAGAAGGAACATTTTCTGCACATGATTCCGTCAGAGAGTGTGGTTTATGTGATGTTAAATACTGAAATGTACACACGGTTTGTGTCTTCAGTCTTACTTGCTACTAACAGTTGGAGAAAACATATGTCATAGCAAGAGAAAAAAAAATCCTATTCAAATACTTTATCATCAGACCATTAAGATAACTTGGAAAGTTGTTTCAGAACCATTAGAATGACCATGAAAACTTTCCAGCAGGTGTAAGAATGTAACCCTTCCCAGACACATCAAATCACCAACGAGCAACCTCATCAGGAGTTTCTCTTGGTTGGGATTGTTGTCTTCCATAGACATCCTGGCACGGCAGCCGGTGCCAGGTACACATAAACAAAGCACATGATTGTGCCAAACATTATTAGTGATGCCATAGTAACGTGCTTTCACAGCAATAATACAAGTGCCCTGAACGAGCGTATTCCAAACGCTCAACCCCATCCTGCTACAGCAGCGTGTACATTCATGAGATCTCATCTCTATCTAAATGATGATGTGGAAAACATTTGAAAACTCATCATATAGATCTTCAACAACTTATATTGTTGTACGGAACAAACATTCAGCTGGTATCGCCAGCAGGTATAAATCTTCAGAGAGAATTAAATTACTCCCCAAAGATGTCCTTCTCCCTCACAGTTTGTTTGCAGATAACCTGTCACACAGACTGCTGATGCTGTTCCCATTCCCTCTTCCCTGCATTGGTAAGCGTTGTAATACTGCTTTGCAGCTTCCATGGCAGAGCATCTTCTGGAGCTGGATCTCAGCATATTTTATGCTTGTTAGGCAATTTAGCTTTGCAAAACTGACTTCTTGTAAAGTGGAGAATCCTTAATGGCCTTCATTTTGAAAATATAGAAACTGAGGAGGAAACAGGTTAAAAATAGCCTTTCTAATGAAAATATGAGAATCTGTGCCTTTGAAATTAAGAACAATCAAAGCTTACCAAATTAGATTAATTTCTCATACTACACTTGCAAAGGAACCAAGAAGAGAAACAGCCCTTCATCATAAGACTCACAGAACTATTTATCCTGTCTTTGTACAGTTTTTAATTCCTATGTTACTCTAAAATAGCTTTGTTTTAAAAGTAATGAGTTACACAATCCGTAGCGAAGCATGTTCAGGGTGAAACATGAAATATGTGACTACGAATGCTTTGATACTGTGGAGTTAGGCTTGTTTAGAAATAAATAAAACACTACCCAGGTAGTCATTTGTATTTGGCTATTTATGCTGCCAAGGTAAACAACTAGAGTGTCTACAGCCTATGCTCTACGAGGCTGTTCTCAAAGGATATTTTTCCCTGTCCACTTTTGAAACAGTAACACACACAGAAGTTTCTAGAGAGAATCAAGAAGGCAAACGTCTGGTGCAGGGGACAGAATTGCTGTAATTACTTTTCACCTTTATCCAAGCAAACTGAATTTCTGTATGGTTTGAAAGATTACGAGGGAGCCTACTGTACAAAGAGACATTTTTCATACCTGTAAAGAGAAAGGTAATTTTGTACCTAGCGGACTCCAGCACATCCTGAAGAAGACTTACAGAACATTTCAGGTCCAAGAAGTTAACTGAGAATTATTTAATATTGTGACCAATACACTTTCCATAATAATATAATTTAAAATATCTCACGAGTCAGTTCTTCAAGAGGATTTGCCTTTTCCTACATTTAATACTGCTGCTTTCCTAAGATTAAAAAAATATATAATAACAGTGCTGTTACATTTACCAAAACTTTATTCAGGAATGTTAATGACCTACTAATTCCAAAATTATAAACACAAAATCAAGGCTTAAATGGTGCTGGAAGCACATACCTGCAGTGTGGCTTCTGGAGATGTAGTCTGTTTTGCATGACCAAGCGTTTCTGCTTGAATTTCTGGGATGAAGGTAGAACTATTTAGCTCAGGCAATGTTTCCACTCCTGTAGTTTCTGAAACCTGCCGCAGGACTGAAGGCATCCTACGTGGCAGCAGGGAACACAACTCACATGGCATCTGAGCTAAATGCTAACCAAGCTGGCTCCAGGACAGGGCAGGGTCCTCACATCGACATATCACCCAGGTAGTTACTTTAGATACAGCACCCCGCTAGCATGGCCACACTTCCTTAGAGACCTGGGCTGCCTGAGTCATTGGCGTAGTGTAACCCCAGTCCACAATCATGTACCATGCAGTTGCTCGCTCACCCTCTCCCTCCCCAGGAGGATGGGGGAGAGAATCAGAAGAAAGGAGAACGGGGATGCTGAGATAAAGACAGTTTACTAGGATAGCAAAGGAAAAGATAATTTTTATATATATATAATGATATTAATAAAATATAGAGATAATAAAATATACAAAATGAATAATGCACAATATCTCACCACTTGACAACCTGATGACTGATACTGCTTGTCCTGAGTGGCAATTATGGAATGAAACCAAAAGTGATCCTGGAGTGATCCCAAGCAGAGAGAGAGAGCTTCCACTAGCCAACCCCTACTTATATACTGAGCATGACATTTACAGTATGGAATACTTCCTTCGGCCAGTTTGGGTCAACTGTACTGGCTGTACACCTCCCAGCTTCTTGCACCTGCACATTAGTGAAACCTAGGAAGCTGAAAAACACCTTGATCTCTTAGCAACAACTAATAACATCAGCATATTACCAACATTCTTCACATTCCAAATCCCGTACTAAATCCAAAACACAGATGCTACTGAGAAGAAAATTATCACCATCCCAGCTGAAACCAGCACAATCATGCAAGCGTGTTCATCTAGAACAGCCTGAGACCTTACAACAACATGCTGACATAGCGCTTTGGACACATGTACAACTTCTTTGCCCTGAATGGATTCCAGTTATATTAGTCCTGTCAAGGATCACTCACCAGCCTTGATTCCAGGTGGGCTGTCACATCTTGTGTTCCCTCACACAGAACACCTCACACAGCAGAAGGGGGCTGCACCTAAGCTGCTTATGAAGAATGGTTCCCAGCCCAGGCTAAACTTCGGGTCATGCAAGGGAATTGTTTGGGGCATTGCTAATAATCACAGGCAAAAACTGCGCTGGGGAGTGTGCTACTGGCCTTACGATATGGATGGTTACACATCAGCTCCTCTGCTCTGGGCCTGCCCTGACAATACTGCAATTCTAGCAGACATAGCCACAGTTAACATGGTTTTGAAGGAGTTGAACCTGGGCTAAATCAATTTGACTGTGAGGAGGTGGAGCTGGATCATATGGCTTTCTGTCAGTTCAGAACAAGCTCAACTGTGCTTGCAAAATAATGTGCAAACACATCATAACCCAGAGCAACATATAACCAGAGCCTCATGCTCTAGGAAACAACATGTACCAGAAGTTCCTGGGAGTTTGTGCAGGAATGGAACAAAAGTGCAATTATTTCTTTGTAAAACACAGAGTTTTACATCAGGTACAATTAGGCATCTGGGCAAACTGAACCAAGAAACTGCTGCTGATCAAAATCTCTCTCATGTCCGTAGGAGTGTTTCTATGGACCAAGTCTGCCTGTAAATCATATTCCAAATGAGTAGTGATTCACACTTTTTATCATGGACATGTCTATACAATTGCAACATTTGATTAGGTGCTCTACTCAACTGGGTTTGTGTTAGAAGAGCATGACAGTATTGTGAATGTCTTCTTGTTGCCTTGTTTCACAGGCTTACCTGCACTCCCTGCCACTTTCTCCCACTGTGATTAGTCGGATAACTCATTCCACTGAAGTCTGTAGCTGACAATGCTTCCTCCTGCCTGGCACGTTGCATCCTGGAGATCCAGGTCTTCCAAGACTGTAAGTCTGACAGAAAAAAAAAAAAACCTACCGTGATACCCAGGAATATGTCATCCCATGACCAGGCAGCACTGAAGAATGGGCAAGAGAAAGCTGGGTGCCATGTGTGATGGTAAGGTTAAGTCGTCTGCCTGAGCCCTTCTGCAAGAATTGTTCAGCTTGATTGCCTTTCCATCTCCCCTCCTTTGTCTTTCTGACTGATGTTTCACTGAAAATATAAATATAGACACTGTTGTACTGGGTGTCAGTGCCAAGGTTTTGGCAGTGGTGGGGCTGCAGGGGTAGCCTTTGTGAAGAGAGGTCAGGGTTGCCCCGTGCCAGAGGCAGCCAGTTCCTGGCAGCTCTACAATGGACCGAGAATATACCGGCTCTGCCTTCACAGGTGTGCACCGCCTTTGGACTGCTGTCAAGGAGTGGAAAACAGTAAAATGATAAAGTCTGCAGTGAAACAGAAGAGGCATTTCTGTATTTCTCATTCTAAAAGACACTGAAGGTCTCATCAGGTGAGGTGAACAGAGTCAAAAAGCCAAAGACTGCTCTGCCTTGGCACGTTAGCATTGCAGTGTGGTATCCAAGTTCTTTAGCCACATAAGCCACCCATTCTTGCCCTTGTTGTCCCTACCTGCAACAGAGGTCATCTTTTTCTTTCCTGTCTGTCCTGCTGCTAAGAGAGAATTGCAGCACAGGAGAGACTTGCAAAAATAAGACAGGTGGCATCCACTTCCTTCTCACGCTCTTTTCCATCCTCTTGAAGGATCAGGCCCCAGAGCTTACAGTGTCTTTTTTCTTTGGTGAGCTCCTCAGGCTGTGCCACAGGCCACGCAGAATATGCTCTGCTTGTACCACCAAGCGGAAGCTGTTGCAGTCCTAGGCTGTGTTCTGCACCAGTATCTTGGGAAATATGTTACATGTAAAGCAGTTCATTAACTGTACTATACAACCCACATCACATTCCTAACTGTGCCTTTAAAGAAGTATTTCTGACTACTTGCAGAGACTCTCATGAGACCGGGCAGATGTTTTTAAAACCTGAAGAAAAACACTTCATGAAGATATGAACTTTCCAGTGCTACTAGTTGGGAAACAGTCTAAGCACCAACACTGAGAATGAGCACTGGAAATTTCAGAAGACTGAATTCTTGCATTTCAAAGTGTAATAACCAAAGTCTAACTATTTAACAAAACTCACATCAATGTTTTAAAAACAAGTCCCTGCCATCCCAGTATACCAGTTTTGCAAGTATCTATTAGGAAATTCTGAACATCTGACTAATATTTTCATCTCTGAAAAGAGATATGTCAGGAGCCCCATGTTCCTATTTAACATGTCTCAGTGACTTCAGATCAAGCCTGTTGATTTCTGTAACTAACATCTTTGCACATCCTCAACCTAGGCTGCAGAAAGCTACTTCTGTGTAGTCAGTGCCACAATCCCCGACATAAGATTCAAAAGCTGAAATCTAATTAGCAATTCTGATCATTCAAAATAAACAAGCCCCTCATTTTTGTGACTGCAAAAGTACCTAGGAGATTGCCATGAGACTGCAAAATGGCCTTAGTCCCCCTAAGCACAGACTAAAATTAAGGTGCTTTCTTCAGTATCAGTATTAAATCCTTCGCTGAACTGGGGCCTTAAAGATGACCAAGGTCATAGCCAAATTTTCAGAAAGTCCATTCACAGGCATTAGGTAAGTAAGTTCTGGCTTTGAATGAGGGATATGGGACTTTCAATCTTGTAACATTGCTTTGAGGTATTTTGCACTGAAAGGTGAAATTTTAGAGACTGCTGTGTTTCCTGTTGTCATCGGATGTGTCTCTGAAAGCAAAAGCTTTATGCATTTGATACAGTCTGCAATGAGTTTGAATACTTGTGTAGTTTTTATGCATGAATAAAATAATCTCAGCACTATTTTTTTAAAAACAATTATAAAAGACACTGCAACTTCAAATCTACGTTTTTAATGTAGGATGCCATATATCCAAAGTATTTAACAAATATCTTATAAAAATCAATTATAAAATCATTATGGATGAAAGCTTTTCTGCTAAAACTTTTAAAAGGAGCAAAATTTATTCTATTCTGGAAGCAAATCCTCTCCTAGTTCTTCATCAGCAAAGTCATCTTCCTCAGTTCTTTTTCTTGCTGCAGTTTTTGGTCTTTCTGCTTGTGGGCCAAGTGGATCTATGTAGGAGGCATCTAGGGTTTAAATAAATACATTTGAAACAGTTAGCTGCACGTAATTTTAGTTTTGGTTCAAATACAAGAGCGGGTTTTAGCATTACACAGCTGTAAGTTGTCTTTGAAACGCAGACCAGAAAGAGCATATGAACACCGAAGGAGAACAAGACCGCATTTGAGAAGTGAGGCATGACACAAGAGCAAAGTACCTGAGTGCTAGTGATAGAAGCTTTTTTCTCCCTTCTTTTTTTTTTTTTAAATAAATTTATCTTTATTTTATTACAGTCATTAAGTGAAAAAAAGACTTTGGAAAAGTGCACGGAACAGGAAGACTGATGAGTTAATTGGTTAAAGGAAGGGCATGTTAGGAAGTATCGCATTTCACATGGATTTGGGATTTTAAACCCCCTTGAAAATTGAGCCTTAGTGAAGAACTTATGACTACAGAACCACAAGAACTGACTAAAGGATGCAGGCAAATATAAAAAGTAATAAATATTTACATGGGCCACATTTTTTAATATTTACAATTACTTCGTGAGCTCTGAACAATGAAGGTAAAGCCATTCTTCACATTCATTTCATAGGGAAAATTATTTCTTGTCTAATTATACATGCTCTTCCAATAACTTATTTTTTTCCATCTCCCTTCTCTTTTAGGGCCAGGAAAGTAAGAAGGTATAAGATGCCCACTTGCCTATTTCTTTACTGCTGCTACTTTCATAGGGTTCACTTGTTCCAGGCAAAGCTTTTAGTCTGGCACTCAGTCTTTCCGCTTTAGTACCATCACCATCTGGGGGAAAAAAAAAAAAACAAACAAATGTTGAAGACAAATAACATGCTGCTATGTTCTGTGAAATCACGATGCAAGAACATAAATTCAGATACTATCCGTCAAACAAGATTTGGATGAAACCATCTTTTCATCATGGACACAGTACTCATTTGTAATAGCGGTCATTAAAACACTCTGTCCACATGTGTGTGTTTTAATTATTATTTTTTAATATATACAGACTTACTTACTTTGGAGTAAACACATTAAAATATTTCTGCTTCAAATGCTGACATTTCAGTTGCTTATAAATTACAGTCACATTTTGGAGTTAAAATAAGCATGATAAATATAAACACTGTCAGAATGTATATGGACATTTCATATGTCTGTGTGCTTACTGGTACATTAGTATGATCCACCTGTTGAATGCTGTCAAGGTTAAATAAAACACTAACTTTGCTTTTAATTAAAAGAGTATATTTGGCTTGGGCTGTCTGCACAGCAAGCAGGCACAATTCATGTATACAGACCATGCTGGCCCTGCGTCTTGCCGTAAACACTGCGCTGGCAGCTCAGTTTGCAGCAGGGCCCCAAGGAATGTGTCAGCTCCGAAGGCTGCCTCGTGCCCAGACAACGTCAGATTAACATTCTCTTGCCACAGCAGTATTCCAGACACTTTAAATATTCCGTCCACCTCTGAATCTCTTTTTCACATTCATGGCAAGTTTTCAATCTCGTCTGCTACAACAAATTTTTATGCAATTTTTTTCTCCTAGGAGAAAACGTTTCATGTTTGGCTTGGTGTATTTACAGGGCAGGACATGCCAAGCAGCCAAATACAGACATGCTCATTTACAACATGAAACAATGGTGTTATTAGAAGTCCTCCATCTGTAAGGAGGAAAAATTAGTTTCATTCAGCAAACATTAATTACAAAGTTTGGACTTGGTGACACATTTCTATTGTCTTATTTACTATAAATGTTCTCATAAATATTGTTCCTATTTAAAAAAAATCTTCCACAAAGATTACAAACCTTTATTTCTCTATAAATTCTACTGCAGACTTCAGTTTACTTGGCCCTGAATTGGAAGACAATGTCTCTACTTCAAGAAAGATCTAATGCATACAGTCACATGTCAAACAGTTAACGTGTTTAGAAGACACAGATTATCGTTGAAACTTCAAAGTAAGAAAAATCTATTTTAATGTACACTGACCTCCCCTGGATCAATTCTTACTGACAGGTTCCATGGAAGAGGTGCATGCTAAACAAAGGATTTGAAGAAACTCTAAGAAATCAATGGGTTTGACTGGTGGGGGCTCAGCCAAAGGGGTGCGAAATTACAAAAGAGCCGCCTCTTAATTTCAGTGGGCAGCACGACAAGGAGGTGAGTGATGAGCTTCAAAGATGGCATGGATGAAAACAGGGAGAGAAATAGTAGAATAGGAGTAGGCACAGTCTTGTGCATGGGAAAACAAGTAATTTACAAAATAATGAATAAAGCTGGAATAAGCAATAAAGATGCAAAGACAGGAATGACAGAGCAGAACCCACACTAGACGGCTGAACTAGTCAGAGAAACTCCATAGGTTTAACTAATTGATTCCAGGAAGGAAGAACTCTGTGTAGTGAAAATAAAAGAGGAAGAAGACGGCACATCAAAGGTTTTCAACTGTGAAGAAGGAAGACACGTGAGTTTTAGTGATACTACCAGATGAAGCTAAAGGATTTTACAGTAACCAAAAGAAGCAAAAAAAGATGGTAGACAAACCAAAGTGTCTGAAATAAACATAATAGCCCCAAGTTACCTATACATCTTACTGCTCTTAAAATGAACAGTTGAAAGCAGAAACTTTCTTGGACATCCTATGACCCTTAAGTTTTATTAGGGCTACATTCAAAATGGGATAGAAGCATAAGTCTAAAATTAGCAGCCAAATTTTCCCTCCTTTTTTCTCACCTCTCTAGTGGATATGCAACCCTCAAAGTGCCTAAATCTCAGCAACTGCCCCCTACATAGCTTTGAAGTTCCCTAACCACTTGCTGGTATGCCTGACTTCCCCAAAATGGCCATCTGGAGTAGAAGATGACTGCAGGATATTCAGCATTCAACCTTGGTACCTATGGTTCGCTTTCAGTTTATGAACCAATAGAGTCAATAGAACTGTCAGTGATGTTTAGCTTTTCACAGAAATGTAGCCTTTTTGGTTTCACACTTGATACAGTTACCTAAACACGTTATTTACTGACAGTTTAATAAACTAAACCAGCTCACTAAAGGGTTAGATTAATGCTAGAAATTGTGCAAGGGAAGCAGGAAAAACATGGGACCAGGAATGGTAAAGAAAATAAGTGCTGAGGCAGGGTGTGAACCTACCGATCTAGTCCCACCTCACCACAGAAAGGAGCACCCTGCCCTTCCTGCTCTGCATCGCGTCCACCTCCACGTGCTGTTAACTGGCAGCAGGCTGTGCTGCAGCAGGTTACCGATATGTTTAAAACTAACCCAATGAAAACTTTTTCTCAAAGCTCAGCAAAGTAATGCAGCTCACCTGACCATTATATCTATGGCAAGAGTGAAGGGAATGTCAACATCCCTTTTGGCAGCAGCCCATAATTAGTTAAATTAGGGTAATACGCAGAACCACCCCAAGTCTCCATGGACTGCACTACACTCTGAGCATACCTAAAAATGTAGAAGAGCATCTTTCATTTTAAAATGCAGCTGGAAGAGAGTAAGAGGTGGCTGACACCACCTACCTTACTTACAGATGTCAGACAGCAGCTCAGGAAGCGAGAGGTCTGGCTTCAATGCCTTCCTCCACCCGAGGGAGTTCAAACCCTAGCTGCTGAGCCGTTCAGGGTAAGGCTTTTCTTGACACTCTGCCACGGGATATAGGATTTGGCTGCCAACATGGCAGCTATTAAAAATTCTGCTGACCATATAACATGATCTGCCAGAAGTTTAAACCCCATCTTGAAATTACTTTTTTGTAGTTCTATTTGCAGATAAATCATCTATGTTTTTATTCAGTATGCATACATAATTTGGAGAAAGATTTTATACATATTCTAGCTTTTGGATTATGGGAATGAAACTAACTTTCTTTAAAGTAATACACAGGAAAAAAAAGGTAACATTGGGAAAAAGTATAATAATAATAAAAACTCTGGATGAAAGGCTTTTTTTGAGGAGTCTTTACTAATGGTACAGTGTTGAGTGTTAACATCTGTCTGATTGCACTTGCAATCAAAGGACTACAGGTGAACATTTCTCAAACTGCAAATGAATTCTATCTGCATTACTCTAGTAACTGTACAAACACATGCCTCATTAAAGAAAGTTTTTGAATAATGGAAGACCAGTGCTGAACTAAATTGCTCTCTGTATCCAAGAAAACCTTCACTGCAATTAATACATGTTCATTATTTATGTACTTATTGTACTTTTATTTAAAAGGCATGTTATTACAGCCCTGGAGGGAAGAGGGGCCCAGGAAAGTTGGTCCACATTCAAGGAGCACCTCCTCCAAGCTCAGCAGAGGTGCATCCCAATGAAGAACAAGTCGGGCAAAAAGGCCAGGAGGCCAGCGTGGATGAGCAAGGAGCTCCTGGACCAACTGAAAGTGAAGAGGAAAGCCTACAGAGGGTGGAAGCGGAGACAGGTAGCCTGGGAGGACTACAAAGAGGCTGTGCGAGTGGCCAGGGATCGGGTGAGGAAGGCTAAAGCTCTAATGGAATTGAATCTGGCCAGGGATATAAAAAGCAACGAGAAAAGCTTCTACAGGTATGTAGGGGACAAAAGAAAAAGGGGCCCAGAAGGCCAACCGCATCCTGGGCTGCATCAAGAGGAGCGTGGCCAGCAGGTCGGGGGAGGTGATTCTGCCCCTCTACTCTGCCCTGGTGAGACCCCACCTGGAGTACTGTGTCCAGTTCTGGAGTCCCCAACATAAGAAGGACATGGACCAGTTGGAGGAGGTCCAGAGGAGGGCCACGAAGATGATCAGAGGGCTGGAGCGCCTCTCCTATGAGGACAGGCTGAGAGAGTTGGGGCTGCTCAGCCTGGAGAAGAGGAGGCTCCGGGGAGACCTGATAGCGGTCTTCCAGTACCTCAAGGGGGCCTGCAGGAAGGATGGGGACAGGCTGTTCAGTAGGGCCTGTAGTGATAGGACGAGGGGTAATGGTTTTAAAATAGAGGGAGGTAGATTTAGATTGGATATTAGGAAAACATTTTTTACAACATGAGCTGTAGAACACTGGAACAAGTTGCCCAAAGAGGTGGTGGAAGCCCCATCCCTGAAACGTTCAAGGCCAGGCTGGATGAGGCTCTGAGCAACCTGATCTAGCCAGGGATGTCCCTTCTCCTTACAGGGGGTTGGACTAGATGACCTTTGAAGGTCCCTTCCAACCCTAACCATTCTATGATTCTATAGTAGCTCGTGTGGAAGCCAGTCCTAGTGTACTCACTCTGGGTTGGTAACGTGGACACACACATAAACTGCAGGAACATGGCTCCAGATTTCAGTTGAAAAAGGAACAGGAACTGATTAAGCAGAACTGGTCAATCTATTTTCAAAATCTGATTTAGAAATATATTTACTCTGTAAAATTATTATACTTGAGACTTGGATTATCATGCTGACATTATCTTCCCCTCAGTTTGTGTGCAATACCATTAACTGGGAGCTATGCATATAAAGACATAAATAATACACTCTACATGCTGATATCTGTTACAGTGCATTCCTTCCTCTCCTCTGTTTAAAAGTAATGCCCACAATGTTATATTTAGGATATTTAATTAAATTATTGTATTGTAAGTGTAATAGATTCTGTTCATTCAGATATCTTCAGCTTGCATACAAAAACTAACTTGAACTAATTCCTTCACATACAGTTTAAAAAAAGAATCAAATTATAAAACTTATTTAAGATGGTTAATTTTTTATGGCAAAATAATGAATAGACCAACATTCTACTAAATTAATTCTATTTTGGAATAATCCTATTTTAAACAGTGATATCTAACAAAAAATATTCTAAATCTTTCTAAGTGTTCCTGTACTTCCTATTTAGTAAGATACCTGCGTGTCTATCACGTCAATCCATAAAATCCATGATTTTATATTTTTTTTTAAAGGACTCTCACTAGTTGCAATTCCAGTGATGAGACTACAGCATCAGAAATTCCTTCAGTATCACAAAGGACATAAATCAGAATTTTTAGTATCATTTTACTCATAAGGAAAAAGATATCGAAGTGTAAGGTAATCTACCTCCTCTGCAAAATGTTTACGTAACAAAGTGCATAATGGGATGTAGATGCTTAGCTAAATCCACAATGTATTTAAATGCAGCTCTGTGCATCTTTCATATTTGGGATGAAGATGCCATCTTTGGAGAAGAGGGGGCTTTGATTTGGTTTGACCGAAGTGAACAGTAAGTTCAGTGTAGCAGGCAGAATATTATATTAAAATTGAGAAATGGCATGGGAAGCAGATGCAATTTTTTAATGCTACTGCAATTCATTTTGATTTGAAATTCTGTTAAATGACAATTGTTTCTGCTGTGTCAATTAAGCTAACTCCTTAGGCAAGTACAGATGTAGAAAACAGATTAAGATTTTCTCTTCACTGAAGTATTTTCGCTGTCTGTTTATAAACAGAAAGGTTTGGGTTGGTTTTTTTTTTTTTGTACACACAACCAAAGGAACCATCCCACAATGATTTGTAATTAATGAGTCATCAACAGGCACATAAAACCTAGAAGATATTAAGTGATCATGAAGTCCTGGCTGCAGGATAACAGGAGATTATTGCCTCAATCACAGTGAGATACTTATTGCCCTAGCATCTATAATGTGCTTGCATATTATATGAGGAGATCTCTACGTCCTGTTAAAGGGTGTTTAAATATGGGATGTTTGTTGGGATGGACAAACCCATTTTGCCACTGACATCATCTCAGGTGAAATGAAAAAGGGAAGAGTTACCTAAATTATTCTCATACCATTTCCTTCCCAAATTCATCTGGGCAGGCTCAAGTAACAAGGAGAATGCAAAGTGCTCAGCCTTTCATCTTCTGAATTCAACACTGCTTCTTTGAGCCGCTGTCCGAGACTGTGTGGCTCCTCTCATCCAGTACACAACTCCCCTCTCATCCAGGACACAGCTCCTCATTCAGAGAGCTGAGCAAATGCAGAGACCAAGTAAACACCGCGATGGTAATGTATTCCTTAAGGTCATACTTTTCTTTATCTATGAAAGGCCTTATGCTATTGAACAGTAAAAATCTCTTAGGGTAGTAAAAACCACAGTGCCCTAACTTCCAAATTCTGGATGTTAGCATCACATATCTGCAAAAAAAAAAAAAAAAAAAAAAAAAAAAAAAAAAAAAAAGAGAGGATGAAAACAAGAAAAGCTTATTGAAAAGGAAATCTCTGAGAACTCAGATGTACTGTTAGCTCCCTTCAGGTTTTTAGGGTTTGGATTTGTTTTCCTTTTTCCTCCTTTTCTTTAAATTAAAAAAATTTTAAGGGAGTATACCAGTGTCATCTGCTTCCAACATGAATAAAAAAGATTGAAAATCGTAAATCTGATATTTGTAAGGAGAATAAAATTTTTATACTTTTTATAATAAGAGTGAACAAATGTGTTCAATTTTGGTAGGCATTTTAGATTTAATGTTTACCCTTCTCACAAGACAAGAGCAGACTTTAACTGACACTGATAAAGATGTCAGTTTTCTTTTTCCATTCTGTCTACCATCCATGCATACACTAATTATATTATTCAAATTATGCTTTGGTGCATCTCATGCACCTTCTGTTTTAATGTATATTTGCAAAGTAGTAGGTGTCCTATTAAGTACAAATCCTCTTAGCTCTCTTAGTTCTCTTTCCTCTTAGCTTCCTCTTTAAAAACAATTTTAGATCATATTTTCTAAAACAAGGAAGCCTGAATTACTAATACTCCTAATAGAAATAACTATTGAGGGACAAAATACTTGGGGGGAAAAAAAAAAATCTGTTCGTAATGCCAGCAAGTATGGGGACAATGAGCTGGTAAGAGGAAAGAAATAAAACATGCATCATACCTAAAATATTTGGAATGCATACACACTTCATTTAGCTAGTAAGTACTTCAATTCAGCCAGTAAATACTAAACTAAGAAGGATTCTATGCTTCACTGGGTTCCTTAATGATGACAAATCCCTCATACGGTGTAGGAAAATGATCCCCTTTGGTCTTGGCAACACCACTGAAAAAGATTAATCTTAAAATGTATACACATTGATTTCTTTTTTTTAAATTTTGAAGCCATTAATTTATCAAAAGCATACTAAGAGTCTGAAATAAAGTAACCCATGTTTATTTTTCTTAGGTGTCTTCCCAGAGGCCAGCTACAGAAATTTCTTACACTGCAAAATACAGACACATAACCCAGGTGAATAATGCCAAACATTGGACAAAATAATGTTTGGGTCTTCAAGTTTTTCTCAGTCATCCTCAGTAAAAGTTAGACACACTACAAACATAGCCTTTAACATTTGTTGCTCTAAGTGTGCAGCTTCTTCACTGATAAGGTTCCCCAGAGTCAACATTACTAGTTATAAAATGTGTAATGCCTTTGATTCCTTCTAAATCTAAGTAGTACATATCACCACAACTTTTAATTCGGAATCCCAGCAGAAAGTTGACTCCAGGCTCAATACAGGACCTTCTTTGTAGCTCTGCTAGTTTGCTGAGTCATTTCCAGAAAGGTTGGATCTTTGGCACTGAATTTGTGTCATGGAGACTTCTCAAGCATGCTTTTATACAGACTTGTTCCCAAACTCTTTTTCCCATTCTTTCATGAATTGGACATAATATCTTGACCATTAATCTAAGAACTAATAATTCTTAGATAGGACAAAATCTATGTCAATTCTGACCCTGCTCACCCTCTCATCCTTTTAATGTCAGCATCCTAAATGTCTGCATTTGCTCTTCTCCCATTGCTCTGGTTATGGGGGGAAAGAATAATGCCTTGGAATTACTAGAGCTTCCAATCAAAGTTCCTCATGTGTTCAACTTTGGAGGGGAAGGGATTTTTAAAAATTTTTTAATTAAAAAAAAAAAAAAAAAAAAAAAGGAGACAACTTTCCATAGATATTTGTGTCTTTAAAAGAAGCATTGACAAACTGGTAGTTTGAAGTTGTCTTAGCATCTTTCCAGCTTGGGAGCTCTTTATATCTTCTTTTGCTAAATTACTAACTCACTCTGTCCTGATAATATCCCCCTTTTTCACTAATGAGGGTAAGGATAATTACAGAATATAGCTGTAAGAAAAGATGCCCTTTGTGCCATTTGCCTGTATGCCTGATGCAATGTTTTGCACAGCTGTTAGTACCCTTGCCTGCTACCAATGCTGCTCTTCATTTCTATTTTTTATAAGCCAAAGCGGATCTCCACTTTATGACAGAAAACAAGACCTGATCCTGTCTTAAACTGCTCTTTTGCTGGTTGCCTGATCATAGGGCTTATGTAATAAAAACGAGTCCAGAAATATTTTCATCCCTCTCTTATCAAAATAAGGAATTTCACCCCAAGAATTACTTTGGCCCGAGGCCCAGAACAGGTAAAATTCAACGCTAAACGAATGGTGGCTTTTTATGTATCAAGATAAGATTTAAAAGCTTCTCTAGTGAAACTACTGAGCTGAAAAGGGAATGAGATCTCTCTTAAGCATCCAACATTAATTATTAACCCTTAGAGAACCCAGGAGAGCGGGCTTCATAAATGTAACAGCATTGTAAGGTCATCTTAAGGTTACACTAGTAATTTCTGTAACTTTTCATGACTCGATAGAATTGGATAAATGTAGTAAAGCATCCATGAAGTAGGTGGAGAAATAAAATTACCAAGTAAGAAAAAAAAAAAAAATCCATAAATTATTAATCTGTAAAAGGAAGGTAAGACAGGCAAGAATTTACAGGGGATATCTTTTTATGAGAACTACTGATATTAAGATAAACCAAAAGCAGAATACAAAGAAACAATTTCCTATTTGGGTCAAAATAGAGATTTTTTCCAGGTGGCTGAAGTGGCCTGAAGTCTTCTCGTTTCCTTAGAGCAGCAGCGGCGAAGTTAGGTTTAACATTACTAACATTTCAGAGATTTAATAATGGGAGGGAAAAGTCATTAGCTCTGCAATATGCAGACTATCTAGTGTAGAAAAGACAAAGCAGGCCAGTTTCCAGACATACACTGCTAGAGTTTTACATTTATGAAAGTCAGCACTGTAAATCTACAGGAGCAGAGAGAGTTAGTAGTCAGAGAGCAAGCTTTTCTCCATGGAAGACTCTAGTACTTCAACTCTGCTATACTGGGAAAAGGGGAAGAAGGAGCTCAAAGATAGAAATGTGTCTTCTCCTTATTATAGAGTTGGTTGCACAAATTAGCCTCTTGAACTTGTAAGGAACACCTAATGTAGAAGACTAGATGGTGGGCACAACATTTCCTTTCCTCCATGTTAAATAAAGACACAATGAATTCCTGCTTTTCACGGCTTACACATTCTGTTATAATAAATGATTCCTTATAGTAAATATTCCAAAGTTAATGTGATAAAAATGTTCAAGTTCCAAGTTAATGGGATAAACACATTAAAGTTCATAGTACTGAAAACAAGTAGAGATTTAACTTTAAGAATACCCTCAGATCTGTATATAAAGCATAAATCTTAGACCGAATCCATGCTATTATACTGGTTGAGGTTTCCTATAGCAATGAGATAATCAAAAAGTATGGAACAAAATTTGTGAAGCACTTGCATGTTATTCAATGCATATTTGCGTACATTTCAGAATATAAGGAGGTTTTACACACACTTTAAGAAAAAGTATTTTCTTTAGAATCCTAACAAATCTGATATTTAAGCAGAGGCATTAAGTACATACCACCATCAGCATTTCCTTCTCTGCGGCTACGTGCGCTGCTATCTCTGCCAGATTTAATGCGCTGGAGAACAGTGAAAAAGGGTTTGAAAAGAACAGAACAAAACCTCCATTTAATAATATACATTAGAGATAATTATTGAAAACTCAGCTTATTAATAAAACAGTAAAAGAACATTAAAGTAGGCTTACTATACTGTAACTCATAAACCTTGTTTTTTCAATGCACAAAATTGTCCTTAAAAACAGTGTTAAATCCAATGTTTACATAAAACAAGAGTTCTATGAACTTCAAAGAGACTCTTTAGATAAAATTTATACAAGGAACATGCATAAAAATAGTTCAGATTTACCTTTGTAAAGTGCAGCTGAAAAAACAGGCAACATAGCTCTCCTTGCATGAGTTCAAAGTAGCCTCTGCCTAGTAACATCTTGTAAATCCCACAAGCGTTTTATTATTGTAAAGATTCAAGTGGGGAAAGTAGGGAAATCTATAAAAAGAACTATTCACCCCATAGATCTTAAATTTTGAACACTTGGCACAGCACTGTACTTTACAGCAAAATTTAATTTGCTGTTGAGTGTTAAACGCAAGATAAAGGTGAAGATAAATACTTTAAAAGCTGTGTTTAAAAAGTCAGCCCTCTTGCACTGAGGAAGGCACCATAAACATCTTCCAGCTGTGGGGTTTTTTGGTGTTATTTGAAAACTTTAACAGTTTATCAAAGCAATACCTCTGTATCACATGGCAGACTTGGCTTCTCCTGGCAAAACACAACATTTCTCATATCGCATATATCTCGTCAATTACCAGAAGGTACATCTCACTGAGAGACTTTGCGATGGGCAGGTACAAAAACTTGGGTGTTTAAAGCACTCCGCTGTTAACAAAGTAATCTCTGCAGCTTATTTCAAAATACGAATTCAGGGTCTGCTTAAAACACACATGCACACTACCTAACCATCTATCCGGGTCAATTACTCTAGCTTCTTCACTCATTTTTCACCAGAAAAATGTCTTGGAGTCTGGCAAAATTGGAATGACACAGAAGTGAAAGAACTTTCAAGATTTGAGCCAATGGGAAAAGGAAGAACCCTTAAATCAAAATTCACAAGAGTCAGACAGGAAAGCGGTGAGCCTAGCTTGAAACCAGGAATGGTCTTGGAGCAATCAAGTCTGGGACCAGAATTTCTCATACTTTTTATTTATTTGGGGAAATTCTCGACTTTAAAATACGTTCTCTGAATTCTGGATTAAATATTCTGTTCACAGGCCAGTGCAGGAGCATATATCCATCCTTCAGGAAGCATGTTCAGACTCTCCAAATGTTTAATGACTGACAAGCCTGCCACTGGAAGTGGTCCCTATATGATAGTGTCCTCATGGCATTCACATCCTAGGACTTTACTCCCCAAATATTATAAAAGTACTACAGCCTAAGCATATGACTAATTCCTGTAAAGTTCCAAGTGAGTAGTTTATAAGTCATCTCACACTAAAAGCAGACATTCAAAATAGGTCCAATGATTTCCACCCTAAAAATGCCTATTGCTCTCCTTTGCCTGCAAAAGAAATTTAGGATGATTAGTCCAGATGTAGATGCCTGAAGGCAAAGGCAGTAAGTCCCCCCCAGTGTCTGTACCTATCATCACTGCTTCACACTACACCCAATCAGTCCCTCATTTTCAGTCATTAAGCTCACTTAACGGAAATAAATGGTAATGTGTATACACATCAGTGCCAAGAAGGTTGTGTGAACTTTCACACTATTACCTGTCTTTTTTAGACCAAAACATGAAAAAGACAGATTAATGCAGTAAAAACACAAAACAAAACAAAAAACCCAAACCAACCACCCACAACATATGAAGGTTACAGTAAAAATCCAATGCTGTGAGAGGCAGGGAGAAAAATTTCTACAGGGAATGAACCCCACAGATGTTCTCAGATTCTTGGCTGGAAGTATTTAACAACTTGTCCATATTTGAGAACCGAGTGAAATAAGTACTCCAGAATATTTATTTTGGTATAAACTCCATGTGGATATACTTATTGTGGAAAAACAATGCCAGAATAGCAATTTTTGATAAATTTCTACAGGAAGACAAAGGCTGCATACAGACTTTGAAATGTAGGTGTATTACACTAGCATTTATCTATTTTCTCTTTACTGGGTGCAAACAAGAAATCATGGGTCAGTCTGAAGTTAGGAGCAGGAATTGAACTATATCTGGTATTGCTAACTGAAACCAGTGTTCCTATTGGAAACTTGCGCAGTGAAATATTAAAATTTGACAATTTTAGAACTTTAAAGTATAGTTTATGACTATATCCTCATGGATGACATAAGGAATTTCTTAGGACAAAAATACCTAGTAATTTCCACAACCAGATGGTAGACATAAGACTGAAAAACCACACACACACAAACCAACAAAGCAAACAAAGAAAGTTCCCAAAGCAGGGGATGGGAACCAGGATGTAATACCAATAGCAAAAAGGAACTGCAGGGCTATTGTTTGCAAGACAGCACTGATGTTGAGATTCTGTCACAGAAAGATACTCAACTTCTAATACAGGACAGCAGCCCACTAAATCGCAGTGTGTTCTGTAACATCTTTGAGTCTTTGCTCCTTTACATCTACAGTGGCATTGATTTTCAAGAAAACTAGGTCAGTGGGTTCCTTTGGGGACAGAAAAAGTTGTTCCTTTCCTTGAGGAGACACTGAAACTGGGAGATTTTGGGGTGTGGCAGACAGAACCAGAAAACGGAGATGGGAGCATGTGCCCCCATGAGAAGGAGCTGCAAGAAGAAGTAGAAAGCAACCAACCAGGCTTCAGAGGTTCTGAAGATATGTACTAGGAACCACAGGGGCAGAATTTTGCTGCCATTCAGAAACTCACTGAGCTTACTCAGGCAGTAAGCATGGGTGTCCCTGCAGGGATGAAGGTGACAGAACTGACTAGAAATCTGTTTTATTTCTATTGTTGATGGTGGTTTTGAGGGGATGAGGGTCCTGATTTGCTTTGGGTTTGTTTGGTTTTTTTTAAACCTAGTGCATTTCGTTTTTCTCTGTTTAAAAGAAACTTGCTTTCATTTAAGTTACAATAGAATTAGGGTTATTTGAATCTAAAAGGCTGTTTTCTGGGCAACATGCTATAGGAAAATTTTTAGGCAGATCTACCTTAAAGCTTTGACTAATTAGAAATGCCATCACAGATACTTTATTCTCCCCTCTACTCTGCTCTCATGAGACCCCAGCTGGAGTACCGCATCCAGCTCTTGGGTCCCCAGTGCAAAAAAGACATGGACCTGTTGGAGGCAAGTCCAGAGGAGGGCCACAAAAGTGATCCAAGGGCTGGAAAACCTCTCCTATGAAGACAGGCTGAGAGAGTTGATGTGGTTCAGCCTGGAGAAGAGAAGGCGTCCTTGTTGTGGCCTTTCAATATATGAAGGAGGCTTGTAAGAAAGATGGGGACAGACTTTTTACCAAGGCCTGTAATGACAGGATAAGGGGCAACAGTTTTAAACTGAGAGTAGACTTAGATTGGGCACAAGGTAAAAAAATTATGATGAGGGCCATCAGGCACTGGAACGGGTTGCCCAGAGAGGTGGTGGATGCCCCATCCCTGGAAACATTCAAGGCCAGGTTGGACGGGGCTCTGAGCAACCTGATCTGGTTGGAGATGGGTGGGGGATTGGACTAGATGATCTTTAAGGTCCCCTCCAACCCAAACCATTCTATGATTTTGCTTTGCAAGGTTAGTTTTGTGACAGGATAGTTACCAGACTCTTAAAGAGGAATACTTAAATGTAATAAACAGAGTGAGCTTTCCATGTCATGGCTGAATTATCATGACTATTAAAGTCTGAACAGTCTAACAACAGCTTGTAGCATAAATATGGAATCCTTTGATCACTGTTTCCCTCTGTGAGTTTCATTTTTAAAATGCCCCAGTGTACATGTCCATATTCAGATTCTCTGGAATCGAAGTAAAAGTGAAGTAACTAAGATGCATTTACACAGTACCTGACATCAAAAGGGAGCCAGTAAGTGGTAGTAGGGTTGCAGTAAATTAGGTAAGACTTAACATGTCCTAATGTGACTATGTAGCTTTGAGGCAATTCACTGGATAGGAAGAGCAAGCTTGAATACTATGCAGCTCAATAGCACAGACAATGCTTTCCAAACAAGAAGCTGATTTTAATTTTAAAATCTTACTTTATCATAGGAATAGCAAGAAAACGATACATGCACGTGCACGTACACAGACGCACTCTCACTCCTCTGAATAGAGCACAAGTTGTGATCTCCTACCTTTCACAGCCTGTAGCTTTTCCATGGAATTTTTTTTTCAGCAGCACTAAAGTGAACGATTTGCTTCTGCCTATGTAATCTGCCAGTGTTGCAGCTTTGTATATATCAAAAAGGAGTTCTACTACATGGACAAATTCCTAGGCTCCCCTTCTCTCCCTGTAGTTGCATTATTACTTGGCTCATAAATACACTTTATACACTCTGGCAAATAAGTAGGAAAGATGACATTCCATAGACATTGAATTATGTGGGTGGCTCCAGCATTCCCGTTACATCCACATAACTCATCTTTCACAAGTATTTAAAAATCACAGAAAACCCAGTGCTCAAAAACTATTCAGACAGATATAAGACTGATCAGTAATTTAAAACTAAAAACTCAAAACTGCAAAACACAAGCCTCTCCAAACCAGGAAGTTAATCCACATTTTATCATGAAGTATCACAAATACTATTTTAGCTTCATTTATGTACGTAGTGATACTGTATAATCACAGAAAGAAACAAGCTTACCTGCTCTCTTATTTCTTTTAATTTTTCCACTTTCTTGAGCTTTGTCATATATTCCTGGACTTCTTTCAGCCCCATATCTGTGCAGAGACGAACTAAAAATCGGAGGCCTAATTGAAAAGCAAGATGTTGTGAAAAAAAAAGACTTACAAGCAGGTCAAACTAGAAGTGCACCCTACCAGAACGAGACATACAGAATGGCAAACAATGCAAATAACTGTGAATACAGTAAGGTATTCTCTCAGAGAGTTACCTCACAGAAGGTAACTCTCATCCAGTACCCCTATGCAAGTTGTGCTATTTTGCAAATAATTCAACATTTTCTGTGATGCAGTGTCTATATCCATAAACGGTACAAATACCTTTTATATATTTGGAAGGCACAAGACATACTAACTCATCTGGCTCAGAACTCGACACTTGCAAAATATTTTGGAAACTGGAAAAGTATAATAATGATACTAAGTTATTTCCAAGGAGCCAGTATCAATAGCATTTTGATGAAAACAATTTTATAAATGCCAAGTGAATCACAGAATGGTTTAGTTTTTTTCTACTGCTTTGGTTGGGATTTTTTTTAAGATTAGTATTTATAGATTAAAAAAACCCAACAAACAAGACATGAAGATCGACTATAACTATATGATGGAACCAGAAGAACCCCTAAAACCAGGCTCGTGAGACACTACACCAAACTCTGAAAACATCATTGCTATTCCTATGTGTTTGTCAACATCCCTTTGAAAGAACTGGAGCAGAAACAAGTACGACACGATCCATTACTCTCCTGGCTGCTTTCACAAATATATTATTTTTTGTGCTAAATTCATTTTCTGCTGGTTTAGGGAGTTGAACTTGTTCACTGAGGGACCAGATAAGCATCAGAATGAGCATAAGGAAGATGGCTGGGGACACACGGCCAGGGTGGGATAAGTGAAGAACCATTGTTTCATCAGTAGAAAACTTCTAAGTCAGTTAAGTTGTCTTGTCTAATTCCTGCCTCTGTTTCCTAATTTGTAGAAATGACATATTAGCATTCTAAAAGGTTTACTAAATACTCTACCCCCCTGAAATATGTGTGACCAATATGAACATGACATTTGGCTTTATAACTTAGAGGAATCACAGTATTGAATTTCTCTTGTACAACAGAGCTGTATGATGCCTCTTTAAAAAAGCAGTACATTTGTTACAGCAGAACGATACGATTTTGTTTTAAAATACAGTGAATGTTTTTCCCACATAGCATTTAAAAGCATAAGCTTGTTGATGATATTATATTTTGGAATTAGTGAGGCACAGTCTGGCATGTAAGAGGATGTTTTCACAACCAGTGACAGCCCCTATTTTCTACGGGGCTTCTTCACGTAGAGTACAGGTGTGACTTGTTCTGCAAAATGTCTTACTCTTCAAAGTTATGTTTCCTTTTAGTTTGAAATTCTCTGTGGATCATCTAAAGACTGGTTGACCACCTATACTCAAAAACCCAACAAAAAAAATGTCACCCTCTACATTCTTTTGGAAGGCTTGGCTTTGGTAAAACTTAACAATAAGATTTTCTCATATCTAGAAACTTACAGCAAGAGTTTCAACTAGCAGGGACTAGAAGTAAAAATACATGTATTTTATCATAAGAAAAATTAAAAAATAGTATGAAAAAGTAACATAGTTCTAAAATTTAGAAAGTGTGTATGAGAAAGAACTCAACTAATTCACTATAGTTTTCATCTCTCCTCTTCAGCATTACCCTAGCATTTCTTAAACCACTCTTTAATGTTGTCACAGAAAGCATGCTGCATTAGCATGTTAGTTCATGAAAATATTTTCGTATGAAAAATGCTGACATTGTAAGATTACCAACACATATTTGATGTAACAAAGTTTCCTTTGATAGTTGTACCACTCAATGAACTTACATTCAATGTTCTCTGGGAATTTTCTGTGAATGACTTTGTATTTCTCTAGAGCCTTCTGGTAGTTACCTGAAAACAAAACAAACACCTCCTATCCACATATCCAAACATAAAAAAATATTATCTGATGAGAAATTGATACAGATATTATAAGACCAAATTCGATAAACACAAACTTTTGTTTAATTCTCTAATTACTGATAGTAAAAATTAAGAGCATCTTTTGTTTGTTTAATGCAAAAACTATTTTAATATGGAAAAAATGTACCTACTATTGAAAAGGAATGGGAATTATGCAACTTCAAAATCTAATTACTTATGCTAGATCAGATGGTAGTATAATTACATTTAAAAAAGAATCCATATCAGATCACTTATGCTGTGGTATCTTCTTTATTTTACTTATTTAACAGCATAAGGAGTGTTTCATGCATAAGTCAGTACAGGCACACTTCCTAGACTCAAAAGAAAAGTCATGTTTTATTACACATACACAGAAAATCCATAACAAAATAATATGTAAGTGAATTTTCAAACAAACTCCAGGACCAGTATTCACATCAGGCAGAAAAGATCAAAAGATCAAAAACATCAATACATCAAAACATCAATCAAAACAAAACAAATAATAAAATCACAGAATCATATAATGGTTTGGGTTGGAAGGGACCTTTAAAGGTCATCTAGTCCAACCCCCCTTCAAGGAGCAGGGCCATCTTTCACTGGATGAAGTTGCTCAAAGCCCCATCCAACCAGACCTTGAATGTTTCCAGGGATGGGGCATCCACAGCTTCTCTGGGCAACCTGTTCCAGTATCTCACCATCCTCATCATAAAAAATTTCTTTCTTATGGCTGATCTAAGTCTACCCTCTTTCAGTTTAAAACCATTGCACCTTGTCCTGTCACTACAGGCCCTGCTAAATAGTCTCAGTCTTTCTTGTAAGCCCCCTTTATATTTCTCCAGGCTTCTCCACACTGAACAACCCCAACTAACTAGAAAAAAAAACATTACAAACCTCCAACCAATTACAAAAAAGTTACAGAACTTACCACTTCTCCTGTAGCAACTTGCAACCATCAGCTGCCACTTCACTTGTGTTGGTCTGCATATAAATAAAACAAAGTTATGCACACCGCCAAACAATGAATAAGCAAAATAATCTGCACATCACTGGTAAAGACCTACTATTAAACTATTCTTAAAATTCTTCACCTAGCACATTGCCTTCCTAGGAAGAATTGCGCCTGCTCAGTTCACACACAGGTTATGTCTGCGTCATGCTCCTGCGTTCAGGTCTCAGTGTCACTCATTTATAGTCCTACATTATAGTCTTTCTCCTTCTCACGATTCCGTGCACCGGACACAATTAGTAGACCTGACACGTGAACCACTAATCTTAGTCTGAGGTACAGAACCACGCATGGGAGAGAACAAAATGCTGAACTGTCTTCTGAGAAAGTCCCACCAGTAGGGTCCCACGCACACCGAGGGATCCCTGCCAGGAAGCACGCTCCCTACTTACAGCTTCGAACTCTGGCTTCTCCTCTGTGTCATCACCTCGATGCCCTAGCTGCTACCTGTCCTCTTTTTA
The DNA here is from genome assembly GCA_009806455.1 of Tetrax tetrax. NCBI lineage: Eukaryota > Metazoa > Chordata > Aves > Otidiformes > Otididae > Tetrax > Tetrax tetrax. The sequence continues at coordinate 136,859 of WHYT01017053.1, forward strand.
GTACACAAAGATGATAGATACAGTCAGTGAAAGTATTTGAGATGTTTGAGCACGTACAACAAAACTGTTGGACTCTTTCCTCATTCTTATCAAGATCATGTGAAAATCAGGAAATCTTTACATCAGCAGTGTAAGGATGCTCTATAAGCCAAAGCACTTTTCACATGTGGCTTACAATTCAACAGTAGCATATCCCAAAGGCATTATACGCTAACATTTTCAGAATAGTTTTGTACTTATTCTCTTCAGTTTTTCCCTCCAGCCATAGCACAGGCCATTTTAACCTCTAAATAATCTGTTTGCCTGGTAGTTGCCAAACAATCTTATGAAAGACAGCTGCTTCACCTTGTTTAGTTTCAGCTGAATATGTCTCCTGCAAACAATAAAGGCAGCCAAGCAGACACCATAATAAAGTTTATTACACACTTCAGCATGAGAATTTTAGCAAGAATAAATTGTCAGCAGCCAGTATTAGCTGCACAACTCCTTTTATTAATGATAGATTCCTGCATGCTGATAAAATGTAAAATAATTTAGAACTGTTTCTCAATTAATTGTCTAACATGTTATCTTAAAATGCAATTTTAAATGTAATTATTGTTATTAAAACACTGGCTACACTGAACAATGTTAAACTAAAAAATGCTGGTCACAATTAAAATAAAGTCACTTTATTTACAACCCAACATCTATATTTACCAATCAGCATATCTAGACTCTTATTTTTAATACCAAATAACCACCAAAACATCTATGTTCTGTTATCTGCTACTAACAATCTCACCCCACAGAGACATAATTTATTAGTATTACAGATAAATTACAATTACAAATAATAATGAAGAATTGCATATGCCAACTAGTCAGAAGTACTTTACAAACCACGTACTTCATGTTTCATGAGTGGACTGAGTGCAACATGAAGCATAAAATATTTAGATTTTTGCCAAAACAAGATTATGAAATAATTCTTTTTCGTTTCAGCTGTTTCTTTCCAAAGTTTCTAAGAAGGCCGTGAATGCCAGCATATGCGATCTCATAGCTTGACTAAAACACAATTTTTTAAGGTGGCCGGTATTTCTACTGAAAATAATACTGGCAAACTTGTGAACTGTGATTTCAGTGAACTGTCTCCTGTGTATTTTCATCTCATCTGCATCTCTATTTCTTTATAATTATACCACAACCTGGATTACGTCTATGTTTTTCTATTTATTTTTGTTTGATTTTTTAATTCTTATTTAAATTTTGGATTTTCTCGTCTATGATTTATGTCTAATCTAACTGAAGCCCATTTAAAACTAGAATTATAATTTTTTACTGAACTTCTAACAACCTATTTGCAGTATAGTAATAATACTGTACACATTTTTGTTCATGTGCTGTCTTGTTCACAAATGTAATTCAAATTCACAGAACAAAAAGAATATAAGATTTTAGATCATCACAACACAAGCAATAACTGAGTTTTGCTTAGCCTGATTTTTGATAGGTTTCCCAAAACACAAAGTAGAGAAATGCACACTTCTTGGAGTTAATTTTAGTTGCATGAATTTTAGTTGGGTCTACTAACACAAAATTCTTCATGAACATATAGACAAATATTTGTTTCCACATAAAAAAAAAAACACATGCTTGTCTTCTGAGAATTCTGTTTGAACTCTAGATTACAGATTCATATTTAACCAAATTTTTGTTTATTAACCATTTGTCTGGTAAGCTCCCTTTCTGATCCAAAATAAGAGATATGGTTTATATACTTAAGTGCATCATATTCTGCCAAATGACAATTTCAGCAATTAAGTTGCTGAACTAAACTCCACGTATTTCAAATATGTCTACCAGGATCAATTTGATCTGCCAATTTATTTTCACTAACCATTGGCAATTCTGCACTGCACATTTTTGCTTATTTATATACCTTATTTATAATAGCTTTTTAACGAGAGTATAAGTTATGTGAAGAGTGGAAATGCAGCAAGAACTATGCTAAAAGATGCATTTATCTAAACCATAAAATCCTTACTACATGACAAAATAACAGAAAAGAAATATTTCACATAAAGCCATAGAGTGGTGGCTTAGGAGAGCTGCTCCCCACTTCATAGGTGTGTTTAATGGCAGAGGACAGATAAAAGATTCTGATACCTAAGACTATCTCAGGCCAATAGAGGATCTTACTTAACAGTGAAATTGCACAGTAAGAGCAAGACTGCACTGCAAACAAAGAAAAAGTTGAAAAAATGAAATAATATCCCAAATGTTCTTAACTGTGGTATTTGTACTATTTAGTATGAAAGCTATCCAACTAATTTATCTCCAGGTATACTTATAGATCTCTAATCACAAAATATTTGAGTATATATAAAATAATAATTACTCACAGGATAAGTGCTGCTCTTTCAAAGTACTCAATGGCTTTTTCACAAAACTGAGTGTCAATGTAATAGGCTCCAAGCCATTCAATGACCTCAATGTTTGAAGGGAAATACCGGTATGACTGACAAAATAGGAAAGGTGAAAGAAACACAATTTTAGTGATAAACAACATCTTTATGTTACTTCTGGAATATCTTACTCAAGTGTTTAATTCTCCAGACGCCAAAAATGTGAATGGAAGTAGTGTGCTATACTAAGTAATCCTGGGGGGGGGCAGTGGAAGAATCATGCCAAGTTTTCTAATTACAGAATGCTTTTTAGAAGTTACCTGAGATGAGTCTGTCACATTTTCCATCTAGTTTTATTTGAAATACTATTTTAATAGTTTGCAACAGCAAAAATGTTTACTTAGATCATGTCCACATGTGAATAATTTACCTAAATATTAAACAATGCTAACTGATACAATTTCACACTTAAATCAGTCTGCTGGAAAACACCTAAAAAGCATTATTTTCTGTGAAATACATCTATATGTAAATAACATTTTTGGCTTTTTAGAAATTCCCACTGAAACAGGCTGCAAAATTATCACCAAGCACAACTTCACAAGCATTCAGATTGCAACATAAGCTTTGACCACCCTCACATTACACAGATAAAAAACCTCTCCGACTGCAGCAAAGCAACTTCCTGTCTTGTTCCTGTTTCTAAGACAGACGAATCTCTACAAACTACAGTCAGTACTATAAGCTGGTTTGAAATGAGAGAGGATGCCCATCTTTAGGCAACTGTGTATACATAATGTGTAGCTGTACCATTAAAATATATATATATATATATATAAACTTACATAAACACATTATATATATATATATCTCCATATCCATTATACAGATACAGCTTCCAGTCAACGCAGTCATGTTACACACCTTTAAAATTACATTTGTTATATCCATTTTTCATTTTCCCTCTGACTATATTTTAAATTAAAATTGTTAGGGGTCAATGGAAACAATTATGATATGAAAAATGGAAGTCTGAGGTCAAATACCACGTGGAAACCTAGGCTATGTGTTTTCTTAGGATGTGACTACAAAAATTAGATTTTTGTCAGCTCTCTCTCCCCCAAAGTATCTTTTTTTTTCCCATGATATTTTAACAAGTTTAAATTCTTATTTTTTTAATTTGGTATACAAAACAAAAAAAAAAACACAAAATTTTCTTTAATTATAACGAAGTGCATTGGAAAAGCAATAAAGAGCATGTACCTCATAGTAATAATGAAAAGCTTGCGATTTGTCACCCTCATTATCATATAATTTCCCTAGCTTTGAAAGTACATGTGGATCAGTTGGTACTACACTGATCAACTGCAAGAGCCATTCTATGGCTTGACTGGGATCTTCCATGATCTCGTATCTGAGTTTTCTTCAGTCAAGGACTGATGCTGATGATAGTTTGATTTACTGAGAATTCCTACTAGTTTACATACTGTAATCCATACTCTGTACAGACAGGCCAGTCACTGTAGTCTGGAGATACACAGGGATTTTTTTTTTTTTTCCACATTGTTTTCATAATTTCATTCATATCAGCATTTTTGTTACACTGAAGAAAGAGAAATACTCAGAGGCTTTGGCTGCTCTTTCACTTAAAAACACTTTGGGCTCAATTCTCCTCTCTCCCTGTCACTAATCTTACTTTGGTTTCCTCATTTATAAGAATTAAGTGCAAGAATCGGATGATTTATTTGTACCTTTATAACTTGGTTAGTTTTTCATCATACATCATTTTGTCCTAAAGTAAGTGATTAGGTGAAAACTGCTATCCTCAAGAACAGACTTCTGCCTGCAGGGAGATTTTCTGCTGTATGTCTAAGCATCACAGCACAGACAGTGTACGATTCTGGTCCCGAGAAGAGAGGCAGCTTTCGCTGTAATTAGGCCTGCAGCATGCTCTCCCCTCCTCAGTCACCCCCTGAGCAGCACAATGGCTCAGACCTCTGCAGCAATGTGAGCTGGAGCTACTGCCCAATGTGTTTTTTTATTTTACCGTTCACGGAAAAAGCTTGTGAGCCTTGGTGGAAAGCAGTTATACATAGCAGTGGAGCAGAGAAATTCTCCCCCAGGTGGGAACTGGGAGTTGTAGGGCCGTTTATGCTGTTGTAAAGGGGCTATGCAAGGAATAGAAATCACAGCCCTTTTGTAATTCTGGAAGTTACTTACTTTACCAACTAAAATATATTTTTATTACCTTCAGTACTCTTAAAAGTGTAGTACAGCAACTGGAATCTGTTCTGCCTTGGGAAGGATTTTATTACAGTATGCACATCCTCTAAAGCATTGTTTAAAAAATTCATAGTGTAGAATATCACTAGTGATGTGCAAAGCCAGCCCCTCCCCTCCTCAGCTTTTCAATCTGATGAGGTTTTGCAGTGTTGGGAGACAATTATTTTCTCACGCATACACTAACTAATAATTAATATTCTAGGATACACTTTAATACTGAGTATAAATGTATTCCTGCAATGTGAATAGTCTTGATTTATTTCTTCACTTGCTTCACTGGAAACATCCAAGAAGGTTGTAAGTTCTGTTCTCATTTTTACAAATGTCAGAGAATGAATCTATGCATGATCATCTTAATTATAATGGACAGTACGGTAAATTTCTAAGTCATTGTGTCATGACTGAAACATATTTAGGACTAAGTGAGTTTACTAAAACCACCATTCTTTATCATAATCCAGAAAAAGATACATATTTGCTATCTGGTGAAGAACTTGGGCACTATTTCGAAGGATTGCATGGAGTTTCAGAAAACAATCCAAAGCTTCATCTATTCTGTTTAACTTCTTGTATGTTAAACCTAAAAATTAAAGGTTACAGTATTAATGCAATGATAACATGATTGCTTCAGCATACTAACTGACAGAATAAGAAAAATTAAATAGGAACACAGTACTCAGATGCAGTATAACTGCCTTGACGTTGATGGACTCTATTCTTCAGAGCCATGCTTGTAATTCTTACTGACTAGTATGACTTACCAAAATGATAAACACGAGGAACAGAAACCTAATCAAAGACCAAGAACATATGTAATCTCACTTTTTGAGCAAGCTGAATGAGGGAAAGTGAGGGCTTTTAGAGGGGAATGACTCTGATAGTTTAGTACAAATTAATACCTTGCTATAACAAATTACTGAATAAAGTAATAATAATTAGTATATATTTATATATAAGAAAAATTTGAAAGCCAGATTCTCAGAAACACTAGTGTTACCTTTAGACAAAAGCTAAATCACAACAGCACCTTTGGCTTACCAAGATTATAAAGTGCTTCAGTGCATGAGGAATCATTCCTGAGAGCTTCCTTATAAAACTCAGCTGCTTTCTCGTAGTCTCCATTTGCAAAAACAGTATTTCCTTTGTTAGTTAGAGCTGCTGGATTGTACCTATCAGAATTTACAGCTAAATCTGCATAGTTAGTTGCTTGTGCCAATTCATTCTCCTACATGAACGAAACAAACACGTATTAGTCATTTGTCAGTCAATTTTCCTGCAGCTGTAGCTTCTTACAGCTGCTATACTGGAATTTTGAAAGATTGAGATTAAAAAAAAAAAAAATACATTCTTTAGTCCTAAAATATTCCTTATGTATTTGCATAAGGTAGGTAATCTCTTTCAAGTTTCAGAGAACACTTGAGCCATGTTTTGTCACTCTGTCCCATTCAGTCTGCAAGTTTTCTTTGTTGCAACAGATCAGTATTTCTTTAAAAAACCAGAAATACATTCCCACCTGCCTAAGCTACATATTTTTCACATGTTCCTGAAGTTCATCCAGAGTCTTCAGGACCTGAGTTCTAAATGCAGCTGCTGAGCTTCTGCACAAATCACACTACAGGCATCCTTCTCAATCTCACTCTTCCTCCCAGCAACAGGATACAAAGGACATGTTCCAAACTTCAACTACAGCCAAGAATGGGAGTTCCAGAATATTTCCTCTAACATGCAGTTTCTTGTTGTTTACAGAGATATTTAGACAGACATAAGAAGTGCTACAAAAATACAGAAGTTGCTACATAAACTGCAGTTCTTAACCGGTTTTGTTGAAGCAAACACTTACCAAGTAATAAAGGAATGAAAGGTTTGTTGCAGCTGCACTCTTTACTCTGCTATCCTTTTTTTCAAACATTTTTAAAGTCTCCACTGCCTAAAAGTAATTTGGAAACAATTTACTTTCAACTGAGACAAACTTATACCAAAAATCTTTCAGAAAGCATTGATAAACTTCACAGTAGCAAAAAAGCTAAAATTATCAACTCGTATATTCACGTACATGTTAATTACCAGAGCTTGTAACACACACTTGTAAGTATGTAAACACAGAGTATATCTATATTATACACAATATTAATCTTGGTCACAAAATTTCAATAGTATTGGCTATTTTCTACTTCTTCAAAATTTAGATTTGATATGGCTACCTCAAAGTACACAGATATCTGACAATTCTATCAATAGAAAACACAAGTCTATATTATTTGCTTTAATCTCGTCAACTAATTAAAATTCTCATACCTGTTTTTCCATTTCAAAGGACTGACATTAAAACTCTTTTTAAAAGCTTTAAAAGTACATGCTATGTTAAAAAATATGCAAGACAGTGCAGGATTGGATTTCAACATGCAGTTGTTTTATGTAGTAAGACAATGACACCCGTCTAACTTTACAAGGTACTCAAATGTGAAGATTGAGGCCAGAAGATTTTTTTTTTTTTTAAATCTTTTATATAAAACCTAAATTTCATAAACTTCAAAATAAAGAAGTTTATGGACAAAAAACCTCAAAGTTATAGCTAATAAACAATCAAAGAAACTTTGAAATAAAAGGCAGCTTTTTTTTTTCCATTGACTATGTGATAACATTTTAACTGCAAACTAAATTATTACAAAAATCTGGCTTCTTTACACTAAATATTTATATTAACTACACGAACTGTTATAATATCACAGTGAGCCCAGTTCTGTCATCTACTATAACACAGATGTGGCAACCTCAATTTAGCCATCAACATTAGCAATTATAAAGTTTTCTTCTTTCTTTACATGAAACCTATAAGCTGCTGTGTACATATGAAAGGGAATGCATGATACTGTATGTGGAATGCCAAAACAAACAGAAAGGAAACAAGTTTTAACTGACTGTCATACATACTGCTTTTACAGTTACTTTACACAAAACCCATGACTGCACTAATGACGTGTAAATGACAAAGTATATACAGCTAGATGTGGCTCATTGATTTGGTCAACTACATTCCACTCAAGAACAGTAAACTACTAAAGATCATAATATTCACCTAATAATAGACAATTCCCTAAAGAAATAAACCAATTTCTATCAAGAAAAGCATTTCAAAAGTTAGGATTTAGAATTTGTAGTCTTTGAAATGTAAGACTTCACCTATAAAAAATTTTAAACTTATATATATATATATTTGTGACTTTCTCCAAAAGGGTATCCTCCCAAATACTTACAGATGTAACACTACTACATCTGAGGTACTCTACTCTTAAGCAAAGACTTGGTTTTTCAAGTAAAAGCTGTACATTTCTTACAATGGAATTAATTTTTAGTGGACTTAAAGCTATATAGTTCAAAGTCACTTTCTGAAAAGTCATTTCCCATTGTAGCCGATTTGTTTACTTTGCTTTTACTGCTAAATGACACCTTTGACAATAAAAATTAGAGTGAAGTAATCTCTTTTTTCATGTGTAATGAAAAGTTCATATGACTCTGAACTCTATTAACTTACAGGTAAATTATGTTGCAGGTCTCTTGAACGATTGCAGCAATTATAAGCCCTAGGATGAAAATCTATGGCAACACTCCTTTTGTCCTTGCAAATAGAAATGCTCTCACTGTATCATCAGCTAAATGTATATATTTGTAAATAACTAACTTTTTAATCCTAACAATAACAATTCCTTAAATTCAACAATCAAAACACAGATTGTCCAAATTACTCTTTGTGACATGTTTTCAATGTACCTAAATTATTTGCCTACAAAAGTTAAAATTCAAAGCAGCTTGCCTGACCCAAGCAAGGTCTGCCAGAGATGTTACGGATTTGCATGGCTAACATGCAGAATTGTGTTTTTAAATTAGTTTTCAAAGTTTTTCTTTGAAATTAAGAAAACAGTCAAAATATCTAATGCACAAAACCCCTTACTAATAAAATACAATCTAAACATACTATGGTAATTTCCACCTGTTTTTTTTCCTGCTAGGACTATTTGAAAATTACATATTCACTATGATGAGCATATAGTTAAGCCCATTATAATTACAGCAGACATCTATTTCAGTACTTTTTTGAAACACAATAAAACTTTCAGTCTTGAAACTGAGTATTTCAAAAAGTTTCCATTCTTGTTCTTTAGCCAAAGGTGTGTTGAGCAGGTGACGAGTTAGTACGTAAATGAACAACAGACAGACAGGATGAATATAAGTGGCAGCTGCAGTTTTATTAGGGGGGAAAAAAAAAAAAAAAAACCTCTCTGCAGTCCCACTCTACTATTAAGTAGTTCCAGCGCAGGTTGAAGGTCTTCTATCACATAACCAAAATAAAAAAAACATCATCTCCAGTTACTCCTAACTTCCAACACCCTTCCCTCTCCCTCCTTTGGAGTTTCAACAGAAGCAATAGAAATAGTAAATTCTTGAGATCATATGCCTGTTTATCTACCTGTAACACTCTCATCCCTCAAAAGCTAGCATTAATAAAGCTACTAGATTTGCCCAAAATTTTCGAAACTGCTTCCTGATCTTAGAGAAGCTATTAGCAGACATGCAGTATAATAAGGGATAACTCTCTTCCTGCGTCTACTGGGAAGAACAGGACAGGACAGACAGGAAGAGCAAGAGCTGCTCAGGAAACCAGAAGACCTCAAATATGAGAAGGAAAAGTAGGCTAGAGTGGGTGCGCATGGCTCTGTGTGCATCCCTCCAAGCTATAGAAAGGGGAAGGACCTTAGAAGAAGACAGAGGTATTCAGCTTCAGCTGTAATTTTGCTGTATATATGACCTCTCATACTTCCTGCCACTCGTGCAAATCTGGGGGTTGCTATATTCCTTCTTATTTATTCAGCATTCCTACCGTTGAATGTACCTAACAGTGCATGTTAGAAGGAAATTGAGCAAATCCTGTCAGAGATCAGAGTTTCTTTTTGTTCAGATGAAGCTGTTTTCCAACTGCTCACATTTCAAACCAAGCCTTTTCTTACAGACAAAAAGATCACATTACAATTTTGACAAAAAACCTTGTATTATAAATTGTCCCACAATCTATAAAAATTTGATTAAGAGCAAAAAAAAAAAAATTAAAAAAATAAACTTAAAATAAAGCTGCATATTCACTTAGATAATACCAAATGTAGTAAGTTGGGGTATAGATTCATACACCTACATTGGCAACTTATATGCATAGAAAAGGAAAGCTGCAGGTAACAGCCTGCCGTACCTATTAGCAAGAGACTGGTGATGATTTTTACAATTAAGGCAGTTCAGCATAAAATTCATTGGCAGAAATTTGTCTAACTAGTGATTGGACGACCAGTTGCAGAAAAAGATCTTACCTACATAAACACACATGAATAATTTCAACATAGCCAGAAGTTACTTCACATATATATTTAAAATATAACAAAACAAAGAAAAGGGAACATGTAATAATATGCATGATAAAAACTATAAAATCACTAAGATTTTGGTAGATTTATCTTCTGAACTTCTGCCAGTTAATGAATTTTGAACAATGAGCTATACTATTACTTGGAAGTACTGCATCTTTTCTATGACCTTTCTCATTTGCTCATACACAAGCCACTATAATATACTTTCAGTAATGGTCATTCATCCTAGCCCTCTGCCCTCCAGGGGGGCAGTCTTTTGTAAGAGATGCAGAACTGTCCAAGCTCTTGAGGTGATGCTTGATTTAATTCCCATTTGTATTACAATGCAAGGATAAGAGGGCTGACTGAAGTTCAAGGTGAGACTACAGCATTTTAGGGAATGCTGTGTACATAGGGAACAGTGAGAACACCATAACATAAACAATGATGATACATACAAGGTGCATCTGCATGTATTGCGGTACTATAGTCAACCTAAAGATTCGGCTCACACTAATGAAAACACCTCCACGTTGATTAGCAACGTGGTTTCTAGGCTCTTTGACTGTACTGACTACAGTTCCATTAACTGTAAAGACAGCCTGGACACTCACTGAAGATAACTAAATTTAGGTGTCTTAATTTGGAAATGAACTGCATTCACTGTAATTTCCATGGCAGAAATTTCATTTAGATAAAACTCATCTGTCAGTGTCTTAATGAAATTATTTTACAAAGCATCAATTTAATTATAATGTGTGAATAAACCATTCTTTCCCTTGCTGAAAAAATATGCTGTGGCTAAGAAGGATATCTTTGCCAATACAGTATTAAAAAGTAGTAATGTGAAAAGTTACCATACCTGGCTAAATTCCTGCTGCCTCAAGTAAGTAGTGGCTTTATTTATTTCCAGGTCATTGGCTAACTCTACATAGTGGGAAGCTTTTACTACTTCAACACACCTGCAACAGAAAGCCAGCCATAAAGATTAACAAAATGCATCTTGCAAATGCCACTAAGTTACATACTTTTGCAGCCAATTCACTTTCCAAAATGAGTTGTTCTTAGGTATTCTTTCTTTACAGAGGTAAAGAGCACTTCGATTAAAAAAAAAAAAATTCTTCCCATAATCTACCTTAATAATACTGTCTCTGCTCTTATTTTTAGTCAGCTGCCTAAATAGCACGTTATTTTCCATCACTGAGTGATACTTCATGTCAAATACTGACTAAAATTATTTTTCAAACCATTTTCTTTGGATAGGTTCTATCAGCTAATTTTTTAAACCTGATCTTCTGTTGCATATACTACCAAACCAACAAACCAACTCAGTGAACAAAGCCAAAGACTGCAAGATTGTGTCTCTGAGCTACATAATAATAATGCAATCAGCATAATAAATCTCTTTCTAATCGTCTACCAGTTACTTCTGGCTTAGGGTCTTCTGCAAAACGAGGGTAGAATAGAACATAGCAAACAGTTCAGATGTTAATTCACAGACACCATCTTCCAGGGTTTGATATGATGTACTTTAAATTGCCCAATCATTTTAAAGCAAGACTTATTATATGCATATAGTGTTCTCTCATGCTGTTTGGAATT